>JASANE010014602.1:0-15440 GCA_030248225.1 Trileptium ribeirensis
GTTGTTTCGTTCGTATTTATTGCTAATGCAGGGGCCGCCGATCATATTGTACTATCTATTATCTTATGGTAAGTGTTGGAGAATTCTTGCACTATTTCTTTGTTGCCGCGTTTTGCTGGATGCTCATTGAGGGATACCATTTGTATCTGATGCTTGTCAAGGTATTCAATACAAAGAGCCGCCGATAATCTACTACTATCTACTATCTTATGGTAAGTGTTGGGGAATTCTTGCACTATTTCTTCGTGGCCGCGTTTTGCTGGATGCTCATTGAGGGATACCATTTGTATCTGATGCTTGTCAAGGTATTCCAATCCGAGGAGTCGAAGATAATCTACTACTATCTATTATCTTATGGTAAGTGTTGGGTAATTCTTGCACTATTTCTTCGTGGCCGCGTTTTGCTGGATGCTCATTGAGGGATACCATTTGTATCTGATGCTTGTCAAGGTATTCCAATCCGAGGAGCCGCCGATAATCTACTACTATCTATTATCTTATGGTAAGTGTTGGGGAATACTTGCACTATTTCTTCGTGGCCGCGTTTTGCTGGATGCTCATTGAGGGATACCATTTGTATCTGATGCTTGTCAAGGTATTCCAATCCGAGGAGCCGCCGATAATCTTGTACTATCTATTATCTTATGGTAAGTGTTGGAGAATTCTTGCACTATTTCTTTGTTGCCGCGTTTTGCTGGATGCTCATTGAGGGATACCATTTGTATCTGATGCTTGTCAAGGTATTCCAATCCGAGGAGCCGCCGATAATCTACTACTATCTACTATCTTATGGTAAGTGTTGGGGAATTCTTGCACTATTTCTTCGTGGCCGCGTTTTGCTGGTTGCTCATTGAGGGATACCATTTGTATCTGATGCTTGTCAAGGTATTCCAATCCGAGGAGTCGAAGATAATCTACTACTATCTATTATCTTATGGTAAGTGTTGGGTAATTCTTGCACTATTTCTTCGTGGCCGCGTTTCGCTGGATGCTCATTGAGGGATACCATTCGTATCTGATGCTTGTCAAGGTATTCCAATCCGAGGAGCCGCCGATAATCTACTACTATCTATTATCTTATGGTAAGTGTTGGGGAATCCTTGCACTATTTCTTCGTGGCAGCGTTTTGCTGGATGCTCATTGAGAGATACCATTTGTATCTGATGCTTGTCAAGGTATTCCAATCCGAGGAGCCGCCGATAATCTACTACTATCTATTATCTTATGGTAAGTGTTGGGGAATTCTTGCACTATTTCTTCGTGGCAGCGTTTTGCTGGATGCTCATTGAGGGATACCATTTGTATCTGATGCTTGTCAAGGTATTCCAATCCGAGGAGCCGAAGATAATCTACTACTATCTATTATCTTATGGTAAGTGTTGGGGAATTCTTGCACTATTTCTTCGTGGCAGCGTTTTGCTGGATGCTCATTGAGGGGTACCATTTGTATCTGATGCTTGTCAAGGTATTCCAATCCGAGGAGCCGCCGATAATCTACTACTATCTACTATCTTATGGTAAGTGTTGGGGAATTCTTGCACTATTTCTTCGTGGCCGCGTTTTGCTGGTTGCTCATTGAGGGATACCATTTGTATCTAATGCTTGTCAAGGTATTCCAATCCGAGGAGCCGCCGATAATCTACTACTATCTATTATCTTATGGTAAGCGTTGGGGAATTCTTGCACTATTTCTTCGTGGCCGCGTTTTGCTGGATGCTCATTGAGGGATACCATTTGTATCTGATGCTTGTCAAGGTATTCCAATCCGAGGAGCCGCCGATAATCTACTACTATCTACTATCTTATGGTAAGTGTTGGGGAATTCTTGCACTATTTCTTCGTGGCCGCGTTTTGCTGGTTGCTCATTGAGGGATACCATTTGTATCTGATGCTTGTCAAGGTATTCCAATGCGAGGAGTCGAAGATAATCTACTATCTATTATCTTATGGTAAGTGTTGGGTAATTCTTGCACTATTTCTTCGTGGCCGCGTTTCGCTGGATGCTCATTGAGGGATACCATTCGTATCTGATGCTTGTCAAGGTATTCCAATCCGAGGAGCCGCCGATAATCTACTACTATCTATTGTCTTATGGTAAGTGTTGGGGAATCCTTGCACTATTTCTTCGTGGCAGCGTTTTGCTGGATGCTCATTGAGAGATACCATTTGTATCTGATGCTTGTCAAGGTATTCCAATCCGAGGAGCCGCCGATAATCTACTACTATCTATTATCTTATGGTAAGCGTTGGGGAATTCTTGCACTATTTCTTCGTGGCCGCGTTTTGCTGGATGCTCATTGAGTGATACCATTTGTATCTGATGCTTGTCAAGGTATTCCAATCCGAAGAGCCGCCGATAATCTACTACTATCTATTATCTTATGGTAAGTGTTGGGGAATTCTTGCACTATTTCTTCGTGGCAGCGTTTTGCTGGATGCTCATTGAGGGGTACCATTTGTATCTGATGCTTGTCAAGGTATTCCAATCCGAGGAGCCGCCGATAATCTACTACTATCTACTATCTTATGGTAAGTGTTGGGGAATTCTTGCACTATTTCTTCGTGGCCGCGTTTTGCTGGTTGCTCATTGAGGGATACCATTTGTATCTGATGCTTGTCAAGGTATTCCAATCCGAGGAGCCGCCGATAATATACTACTGTCTATTATCTTATGGTAAGTCTTGGGGAATTCTTGCACTATTTCTTCGTGGCCGCGTTTTGCTGATTGCTCATTGAGGGGATACCATTTGTATCTGCTGCTTGTCAAGGTATTCCAATCCGAGGAGTCGAAGATAATCTACTACTATCTATTATCTAATGGTAAGTGTTGGGTAATTCTTGCACTATTTCTTCGTGGCCGCGTTTCGCTGGATGCTCATTGAGGGATACCATTCGTATCTGATGCTTGTCAAGGTATTCCAATCCGAGGAGCCGCCGATAATCTACACACACGGTAAAATTTATCAGTCCGATTACAAATAAATGCTTGATGGCTTCGCTCGTTTTGCAATGAATGTCTGTGCTGCTTTCTATAAATAATACAAAAACGAACCTAAATTAGGGTCATCCTCTTCGCTATTTTCGTCACCATTTTGCGGTGGATGGGGAACAACTCCATAATGGCGATCGGCTGGTTGTCGTCGGCCCTTTACTTGGCGGTTGATTTGATCAGCATCGAATGCAACTTCGTAATTGTCATTATCTAACAGTAAATGGATAAGTCACAAACGGTGTATATACAATATAAATGATTACAATATAGCTCGCTAAAAGAACATTTGCTAACATATTTTTCTATAGCACTTTTTACGTATATACATCAATTGCGAGAGTAAAATTTCTTCAAGATAACGAAATCCATATTTGCTTCAAACTGCAGGTTCGTTTCACACAATTTTATAAGAATGTAATTTATATTGTCTAGGCGCCATTGCTGCCCGATTGTATCATGCATGACACATCAATGGGTTGAAAGGTTTTAGAAAATTTTATTTGACGCGTAATAGTCAAATTCTGCACACAGAGTTGCTTTGTCACATATGCAACGATTTCCTGCCTAAACTTTCAACAGACCAAGAAGAATTTGCAACATTATGATTTTAGTAATTTGGTTCCACGAATTTTAAATTTTTTGCAAGGTGTGTGGATTCAAAAATAGATAAAATCGTGTTTGAATTCTATTAGTCGGAAAAACGGCAACCGGACGATAATTGTCAGAGTAACCGTTCTGGAGCAATAAAACTAAATAAAAAATACTCAACAGCCGAACATAAATTTCTGGCTAAATAGATTTCTTGCTCGGTGGGAGTAAATCACGGGCTTATAGCTAAGAGGTTACAACCAAGTGTCCTACCTTTCCTGCTGCCATATTCAAACCCCCACCGTGCGGCCAGGACGTAGCAATTATGAGCAAAATTAGAAAAACATTGGAAAAATTAGGAGAAAAACTTTGGGAGACTAAACAGAATTTTTGATTAACATGCTTGCCCTATTCCACCCCGTGCAGCTAGCATAATCATCTAGTCTAAGCCAACAGACTTTGCTAGCATATCACTAGTGTTGTTTAACCTTTTAAACCAGTTGATTACTCTGTGTATAATCTTTTTGGTATTCCTGTTTAACAAGGCAGACGCTAAAGATGTACAATTTGAAATCTGAGCAATAATAATTTAATTACAGGGATTTAGTTGTACGTAGCGGAGTAGGACTATAAGTTTTCGCGGTCCCCAAATACAACGAGGGAAATTGTATTTGCGTGGTGTGCAGCTAAAACAGAGACGCAGAGGCTCACAACGTGCGAAATGTCTTTTGGAATTTTTCACACGTTATTTACCTAAACTAGCTTGTCCGCCGTTTTTAACAATGTGGTAATGGCCGTGCACTTTGACACGTTTGCCTTTAGGCCTCCAATCCGGTTGCGCTGCCCACGCTTCGTCATGGCCGTTGGCAAGGGGAATGTCAGGAAACGGAATGTTCGCAGGTGCCACGGGGCCACGACCGAAAGCATCACGAACCTGTATAAAACAATATATAGCAAATGATATGGAGAAGCACACATTAATACAAATATAAATACCTGCACGCTGTGTAAGCAATGATGCCGATACTATAATTACATCTTGGTGGTCGGCACTATAACCTGTCACATTTAGCCCAACACTCGCTGTCGGGTACATTGGGGGAGTGTGGGTTCTGCAAATGGGTAGGCGGCGTGGGGCTTATGCTTATATAGCCATCCACCGTCGCCATTTGTGGCTGTAATCGGTAGTTAACATCACCATGGTGCCGCTCCTTGTTCTCATCGACTGGCGAATATCATCGTCTCGTTCTTATCGAACGGGTAACATCATCGCTGTCGTGTGGTTTTAGATAAATAGGTTAGTTACTGTTAAGGCTCAGTACGTACCAGCTGCTGGCTATGCATAGATAGTCTTGCTTTTTTACATAGCTTTTGCATAACTGCATGATACTTCTTTTAACAACAGCTAAAAATACCAAACACAAAATACTTAAACTCTTCACCTTACCCTTCGCTAGCGGTAAAACTTCTCGGGGTTAAAACGAAAAATTTATGGGTCACCTAATCAGGGAGTAACCGGCGAAAATCGTGTTCCGGCAAAGGGCAAAAACCATACCGGAACTGGAATTCTGGTTTAAAAATTTTGTTTGAAATTTTCCACATGTTTGCTTCATCAGTGGTGCAAAATATGTAATATATGGATACAATGATCAATTTCCGATAAAACCAAGCAAAAGAAAAGATTAACTCAGCAATATGCCGTGTGAAACGTAAGTAGCGCTAATTTCAATAAGAATTTTTCATCTTAACCTGCAGAGTTTGTTAACAAAACAAAGCCAGGTCGATGCTTGTAGCAGCTATTTTGCACATTCAGAAGTCTGCGTAGTATGTTCGAAATAAACCCGTCAAACTCGGTAACAGAGTATGGATTAATTAGAAGTACTTAGCGTAGGGTTGGCTAACATAAATTGCGCCAAGCACCAGCCACTGCGCTTGTAAACTTTGTAAATCAGTCTACATTGAAATAAAGTAACGTTATCTGCAACGCAGAGAGAAACTGCGTTCTTGGCAAAGAACTGTATTTATTGAAACTGTGCGAGCATTATCACAGTTTGTCCGATTTACAGCATTCTGATTATAAAGTTATCATTATCATCTACCTGACGGCACTGGTTGCCCAACGCTAACTTAAACTGTGTCTCTGACCACTCATCAGAAAATAACCTTCTATTATTTTCTCTTAGAACCATATATACCAATAATTTCAAGTTTCCTATAGAAAAACATGTAACAAACGAAAGTGCAGTAAAACGGGTGTAATCCTCTTCAAACCGAACGAAAAATATGACCAATCATTACAGCGACGATGGTTGATCAAGGTGCGTAATAATTTTACCTAGTATATACTTATATATTCCTTCGGGTGGGCAATCAAATCCAGGTCGTCAGCTTAGAGAATTTACTGTGGCAAACCTTTTAGTGACTCCGGCCATCACATCGGTAAATAACAAAGGATTCCCAAAAGTTTGTAGCCTGATGTTGACGTCGCAGGTATTAATGAAGCTAGCGCCACTTATATACAAGTCTTGAGCTTATGAAATAACGTTATTACTGCTGTGATATTGTACTCGTTCACTTCACCACACCACCATATTTATGGCAATGAATCGAAGACTTTTTTCGCGTCGTTTCTGTTGCTGCAAAGTAGTTTCTGTTGTTGGTTCCAATGCTTGTCTTGTAGTTGCCTTTGGCTTCTCCAAAGCGGAGAGGTGGTGGTGGCGATGGGGGGTTTGGGAACCCCCTGGCACAAAATGAACGTGGTCGCGGTCGGTGCCCCCTGGTATCATTTTAGCCCACCGGCAAAATGCACTCTGGTAATAATTTTGGTTTCCCACCGGTAATAACATCCCAAAGTTTACATAAAAATTTCACAAAATTTTTTATACAAGTCCCTTTCTTTCAGCGAAAAGTTGGCTGAACACTTGATTTAAACCTCAATAAAGACGTTTTTGTACCGTTCCTAAGGCCTTGTATTAACATTTTTACAACTTTTTTCGCTTAAAAGTATTAAATTTTGAAAATTTTTATATTTGGATACCAGGGAATAACCGGAACAGAAACCAGCAACCGGAACCCTCCTTTTAAACCGGATTCGGAACCTGGTTTTCGAAACTTATATATATAGTAAAACAGATGAAAGAAGAAATGAAGGTACAGTGTATTTAAAATGTATTAAAAATAACCTTCACATTAAACTTACTATATTGCGATAGCAACGATATTAGCTTTTCTGCAACTTTAAAGAGACGAGGAAGTTAATAGTGTTTATTTATCGATCAATATGTCGGTTTTTGGACACCCAGAGCAAAAAATGCTTTCCACTATACAACCATTATATATTATGTATATATTTCCACTATACAACCCATGGACCGTAAAATAAACACTTTCGCCCTGTCTCCAGTCGCCTCCCTTTACTACACATATAGGTTTGTTACGTGGTTATATGGTTCTAAGAGAAAATAATAGAAGGTAATTTTCTGATCAGTGGGCAGAGACACTGTTTAGGCTAGTGTTGGACAGCCAGTACAAGTCAGTTAGATGATAATGATGATAAATTTCTAATCAGAATGCTATAAATGACACAAACTGTGATACTGCTCACATATTTCGATAAATACAGTTCATTGCCAAGAACGCAGTATCTGACTGCGTTGCAGATAACGTTGCTTTGCTTCAATGTAGACTGATTTACAAGCGCACTGACTCGTGCTTAACGCAATTCATGTTAGCCAAGCCTACACTAAGTACTTCTGCGTAATCCACACTCTGTTACCGAGTTGGACCGGTTGAATTCTAACACACGTTTGACTTCTGAATGTGTAAAATAGCTGCTACAAACGTCGACCTGGATTTGCTTTAACAAACTCCTGCAGATTAAGATAAAAAATTCTTACTGAAATTATGTGCCCTACTACGTTTCACACGGCAAATTGCTTAGTTAATCTTCTCTTTTGCTTGGTTGTATCGAAACTTTATCAGTGTATATTTTACATTATGTTTGGACCACAGATGAAGCAAAAATGTGGAAAATTTCAAACAAAATTTTTAAGCCGGAATTCCGGTTCCGTATCGTTTTTGCCTTTTGCCGGAACCGCAACCGGAACACGATTTTCGCCGGAATCGGAATTCCGGTTACTCCCCGTTGGATACCCTTCTTTGCCCCAGTTCCGCCCCCCCCCAATTCACACCTCCTGGCGAAATCCGGCGACACGAGCCAGGGTACCCCGGTCCATGCTCCTGGCAAAATTACAAGGATTGGAGAAACCTGGCTAAATTTCAGCGAACTCAGAAACCAATGTCTTAGAAAAAATATAGTTCCGCACACTCGCATAACGTCGAATTGCATGTCGTTGATTTTAAAATCATTCCAGGTTCTTGTTCCAAAACACCACGTCACCTCCATAGCATGCTGTTGGAGTTTAATACTCATATAACTACCACATTTCACTGCATTTCCTTTACATTTATGAACTACTGTAAACATTGTTTGATATAAATGACCTAAAACATTCAAAACCAAATAAGAATTTCACCCCACTCACAAGCTCCGAAAATCTGCAGACATCTCCTAACCCTACAAATAATCTGTACAGAAAAACAGTAAATGAAAATGATAACACTTGGCAATATTCGACATATATTCTGTAAAATTCAATATACATTCCTAGCCCCCTGCAGCTTCGTAACAACATACGTAATGTTGGTTTAAAGCAACGTGTTTAACGCCCTAAAATTCCATGCAAGCCCACCACTCCCAACCAGCAAGTTAAAAATTCGCTTATACAAAATGTTGAAAATTACATTTTGAAGTATTTTTAATTTAGCTTCTGTCTTGAAAACGGGTGCTCTGACAGAGAAAGTGAAAAAAAAATTTTAAATATGATAATTTTTTGATTGCTAGTCTCCATTTTTGGCCTGACATCTCTGAGAATAGTTATATATAACTTAAAAAATACATGCAGCAAAAATGTCCAAATAGATCCCAGGGAGCGAAAATCTATAACTAAACATGTGATCGAATTTTTTCGCGTTGTTCTGAAGAGCACTATAGAAATTAACACATTTCAAATTTAACAGAAAACTTACTAAAATATCTATCTGAAGTCATGTTATGTGTGATGCAAAGAGACAAAATAATTTTTCCCGCTGTCTAAAAAGAATCTTCCGCTAACCCTTTCAATAAAATTTCAGCTGAAAATAACAGGAATTCCGGTTCCGGTGATAATAGAATTCCGGGTAAGGTTCCGGCCAAAGGCAAATACCATACAGAAACCGAAATCCCGGTTTAAAAATTTTGTTTAATCCTGTGGTCCAAACATGTTTTAGATAAGATCCTGTATGAATAAAAACCAAAGAAAAGATTAACTCAACAAATTACTCTGTGAAACGTAAGACACATAATTGCAGGAGGAATTCTTCAACTTGACTCTGCAGAAGTTTGTGAACAAAACAAAGCCGGGTCTACGTGTGTAGCAGCTGTTTTACCCATCCAGAAATCTGCAATGTATGTTATACTTGAACCAGTACAACTTGATATGTATAACAGAGTATGGAGTGTTTAGAAGTACATAGCTGTAAGATTGGCTAACGTAAATTGTGCCAAGCACAAGCCAGTGCTCTTGTTAACTTTGTAAATCTGCGTATGTTGGACTAAAATAACATATTAGTAAGGCAGTCAGAAACTTCGTCCTTGGTAATGAACTGTATTTATTGAAGCTATGCAAAACAATATTACAGTTTGTTTCATTCATAACATTGTAACCAGAAAATCATCATCATCTGGCTGATGGGCGCTTGCTGCCCAACGCTAGCCTGAACAATGTCTCTGACCACTGACCAAAAAATTATAGTACGTATACATGCCATGTTTTATTTCTTTTAGAAACATACAAACCAATAATTTCAACTTTCCTACAGAATAACATGTAACAAACGTATGTCTAGTAAACGGAGGAGATTGGAGACTGGAGACAGAGCGAAATTGTCTAGTCTACGCTGCATGCGTTACACGGATATTCAGTGTGACGCATTTTCAGCAAGGCTGCATAGTGGAAAGCATTTTTTGCTCTGGGAGCCAAAAACATCTTGAGCTTGATCGATAAATAAACATTATTAGTTCCTCACCCTCTTCAAAGTTCTAGAGAGGCCATAACCTCTTCGCAATGCATTAACTTTAAATCTAACCTTTATTTTTAATATACATATATATTTTATATCTGCAGTACCTTCGTTATTTCTATAACCTGTTTTGCTATATATAAGCTTCGAAGACCAGATTCGGGTTCCGGATCCGGTTTAAATGTACGGTCCCAGTTTGCCGTATTTCAGGAAACCATATTATTCATGAACGAAGTTATTTAACCTTAGTACAGAATTCAAAATAATCATACATACGTACCTGTTGCCGCCTTTCAGAAGCGCTAAGCTTTGAGACACCTTCCAAATGACTTGCGTAGATTAGAATAAGAAAACACCATGATATCGATGTTAAAACGACACCGCCGCAAAAATACCGGTATTTTAAAGATGATACAACCATAAGGTTTACGATATAAACTGAATATAGTATGTACCAATATATATAAGTTCTAAAAAATCTCTAGACCAGAATTGGGAAAAACCGAACCCCTGGTCGTTACGTATTGAAAGCAATGCAAATAGTTTTTCGTTGTTACGTACATTCTGGTGAAGATTTACATATGCGCATATTTACATGCCACATACAGCTTTCGATAGCAACCTCAATTTTCACTGTGCTATCCTAAAATTTAGGTTCTTTGCTTAGCCCTGCCGGTATGTTCGGGAACCGAATTCGTGGAATCCAAGAATACTGCCCTGCTCATTTATTTTATAACTAGTAACCCTATCGAGATTGCAGAGCGTGGTGAAGCAGAGGTACATGTACTGACGGTTTTTGGGTGCACAGCCAATCAGTTCTCGATAGCATACGTCGATATGCTATATGTGGATATCAAACAATAGGCACTGGTTCGGTTGGGGGGGATAAAATCAGGGAATCGTCGTACAGCGATGATTTTGGTACCATTCGACTCAGCTCGACGAGGCGAGTTCAACGGTACCAAATTTGACCATATTCCAACAACTTTCAAATTTTTCAAATTTTGACCTCAGTACTAAGGGGGACCCGGTACGTTGAAAAATCGATAAAAAATTTTTTATGAGCAAAATAGACACAAGTAGCATAGATAGACGCAGAATGACGAGACGATATATATATATGTGATATTTTTTCAGAATTTTAGATTATATATACCGCATATATTATGGCTCAACGTGGCAGACCCCGCTCTGCTAGATACAGTATAATACACAATAATAATGTAATAGATGCTTTACATATAAATGACATTAACATCACTTTCGTTGAAATGATTCAACGCACCATCACTTATGACTCTACAATTCAGCTATTAGCTGAATGGGGCCTAATCAGTAACAGTAAAACTTGCACATGCGGCAATCATATGTATTTAGCTGCTCGTAATGATATCGCCAGAATTGACAATTACGAGTGGACATGCCAAAATTGCCGCCAAAAATATTCCATTCGTCACTCTTCTTTTTTCGCGCACCATAAGCTATCACTAAACCAAGTACTAATTTTAATCTTCGCTTATATTGACGAACTTCCCTCAGAATGGGCAAGGAAACAAGCTAAAGTCGGTAAAGAGGCCTGCACTAATTGGTACAACTATTGTCGCGACATAGCTGTAGCATTCGACAGACATCACGTCCATCGCCGTTTTTGCATGCGACTGTCAATCATTTCAATAGACAATTCGTCAGCCCTGACAATGCCGAGATCCACACTCAAAATATAGATGGTTTATGGGGCGTCCTTAAAAACTTCCTGCGCAAGCGTCGAGGTATTGCCGCCGATCTCTTCGATCGCACGCTGATGGAGTTTCAATGGCGCAGACAATTCAAACGCAACCTTCTCGGTGCATTCGTCGCTCAAGTCCGCGACATGTACCACGTCTAAGAAGTACGTACACCTTTATTTATTTAAATTATAAACTAGACTCACACTATCTTATACTATGTTAGACTAAGCCTGAGCCTTAGACTAAGCCTAAGCCTAAGCCTAAGCCTAAGCCGGGGGGCTCCGCCCCCCGGACCCCCCCTACTAAGCTGTTCTCCCACTAAACCTAATCACGATATAACCAATGCCAAAAATCCATCCATTTAAACGCATAAGAATTTCATTTAAAAATATCAGTTTTCGCTTGCATTGCCAGTATCGGGCTCCATATGTCGTTACCCTGACTACCTGCAGTTTCGTACCATACACCGTTCGATAGCGCATGGGACCTTCTTTTTCATGTCCAAATTTGAGCCAAATCGGTCCATCCAATAAAAAGTTATGGTCAAAAATGTAAAAATAACCAAAAACCACATTTTTAAAAAAATTCCGACCCCTGAAATTAGGGCCCCTTGCTGAAGCCCCCTTAAGAGATAGAGCCCTAAAACCTTTTAGATTGGAAAGAGCGGGAGAAATTACCCCCCGGGGGGTTAGGGGGGAAGAATCTTAAAGCGAAGCTTTAGGAAAAAAATTGCCAGAAAAGCCTCCATATCCCCCAAAAATCCGAAAATAAAAGAATGTTGAATCAGCATATCGGAGGTTATACCTGAAAAGGGGCGACCCTGATCTCGAAGAGATCGGTTTTGGGGGTGAGAGATGATTGGGGGTCCAGAGACTATGGGGGCTATACCTGAAAAGATGGTGGGCCCCTTCCCTGATTTTATCCCCCCTAACCGAACCAGAGCCAAACAATATATACCGCACAGAATAGAACAAAACTAACATCGGCAATTGTTTCCCATGCCCAAAAAAACACCAAGTGCACGCTATCAGCCTCCCATGACGTCACAATAAAATGTGGAACTTTTGGTCGAGGAACCATGGGGGCGTCATACCCCCGTGCCCATGAAGCTACGGGTAGCAAAGACAAAAGCAACACTGGCAATATGTTTCCCATGCCCGAAAACCTCCAAGTGAAACTTTTCAGCCGCATAGAATTCAGAACAAATTTTTGAACTTTGGGTCGAGAAACCACGAGGGTGCCAAACCTCAAACCCTATAACTCTAGAACCGGAGCCTTGATCGAAAAACAAGAAGGAGGCATCGGCAATTATCAGTTACTATGATATAAAACCAACCAGAGAAAAAATTCGAAAGTTCAGATAAAAATAACCTTGCTTCCCTGAAGGGTACAAAAATGGGGTAAAAAACCTCATTTTGACCTCCGACCTAGGAACATTGGGGGTGCGATACCTCCGTACCGATAGGTCGCAGAGCACAACGAACACTGGCAATGAGTTTTCCACGCCCCAAAACCCCCAAGTGAAACTTTTGAACTGCCCAGGACGTCAGAACAAACTTTTGAATTTTTGGGCCGAGGAACAACGAGTGTGCCATACCTCAAACCCAGTGAATATCCGGAACCGGAACCAGCAACCGGAACCGGCCATTTAAACCGGATCCGGAACCGGAACTTGGTCTTCGAAATTTATATATATATATAGTAAAACAGATGAAGGAAGAAATGAATGTATAGTGGATTTAAAATGCATTAAAAATAACTTTTACATTAAACTTATATAATGTTTTGCGATGGTATTATTGCCTTTCTGAAACTTTAAAGAGACTGAGGAAGCTAATAATGTTTATTTATCGATCAAATATGTCGATTTTTGGACACCCAGAGCAAAAAATGCCTTCCACTATACACCATTGCGTATACTGCGTCAAATCGAATATGCTTACAAAGCTTGGAGCGTAGAATACACTTTCGCTCTGTCTCCAGTCGCCTTCCTTTACTACACATACGCTTGTTACATGTTCTTCTGTAGGAAACTTGAAATTATTGGTTTATATGATTCTAAGAGAAAATAATAGATAGAAGGTAATTTTCTGATCAGGTACACTGTTTAGACTAGCGTTGGACAAACAATGCCCGTAAGTTAGATGATATATAATGATGATAACTTTCTAATCAGAATGCTATAAATGAGACACACTGTGATGCTGCTCGCACAGTTTCAATAAATACAGTTTTTTTGCCAAGAAAGCAGTTTCTAGCTGCGATGCAGATAACGTTAATTTACTTCAATTTAAACTGATTTACCAAGTTTACAAGCGCATTGGCGGGTTCTTGAAGCAATTTGAGTTAGCCAAGCATACCCTAAGTACTTCTGCGTTAGCCATTCTCTGTTACCGAATTCGACCGGTTTAATTGAAACGTACCGCACAGACTTCTGTATGTGTAAAATAGCTGTACAAGCACCGACCTGGCTTTGATTTGTTAACAAACTCCTGCAGGTTATTATGAAAAATTCCTACTGAAATTATGTGCCCTACTTACGTTTCAAACGGCAAATTGCTTAGTTAATCTTTTCTTTTGCTTGGTTGTATTGGAGCTTGATCATTGTATAATATATATTACATATGTATGGATCACAGATGAAGCAAAAAACGTGGAAAATTTCAAACAAACTTTTTAAACCGGAATTCCGGTTCCGGTATGGTTTTTGCCCTTTGCCGGAACCGCAACCGGAACACGATTTTCGCCGAAACCGGAACCGTAATTCCGGTTACTCCCTGCTCAAATCCCATAACTCCATTGTTTTCCGACTCAACGTTAATTTTGTGAAACAAAGCTAAGGCAACAAACTCAGTAATAAATCCAGATATCCTTTCCAAGGAAAAGCTGGTATTGGATAATCATCCGTCGGAACTCCTGAGCCATAAATAACGCCAAGGAAAAACAATTGAGCACCAAATAAGTCGTACACTAGCGCAGATATCTTTTAAAATTCAAACCTCAAGTATACAGTAGCTAGGTGATCCCGTTAAATAATAGACAAAATTGAAAACAATATAATTCGGATGAGTTACTATGAAGCATGAACATGTCCTTAATTCACGCGTGGTTAGTACCGAAAAGTAAATCCGGAAAGTAAATCGATTGCTAATTCGTCCTCACAGTCACCAAACTCGATGCCATTCATGCCTAGACTGAATTAAAACAAAATCAATAATGCTTACACATGTTAGCTAAAAACAAAAATTAGTGCTAATTATGCAAATTAGCACAATATGAAAACAATGAAGAAAAGAAAGCCCAGGCGATGGAGGGATATAATAAGAGATTTGGTGACCAACCCGGGGGTTTTAGTAAATTTTGTGGTTTGGGGGCGGGTTTGGACTGGAAACCCCCTAGTAGCCTGGTAAACCCTAGCAATACCCCCAAAATTCATGATTAACTAATTATAGACTTTGCATTCGCACTAGCTAAGTAAATATGAACGTTTCTTTGTGTGAATGCTTCCAAAGTACTTAAGAACGCTTAGGTTAAGGCTTAGACTTTGTCCACAGAAGTCGGTTGGGAGTTGGGGTAAGGATCGACCCCCTAAGAATCGGATCCCCCAAAAAATGTTTAAGAAAACCCATGTAAGCGCCGCTCTTTTTCTTCCTCTTTAGCGAAAATTAGCAAGAATTGTAAAATCGGCAAAAATTGGGGAAAATTAGCCAAAAAAGGGTAAAATTATCAAAAATGTCGATCACGCGGAGGTTTCATCCCTGAGGATCCCGACTAACAACTTCTGTTCCCCGCCGACAGTCTACCCCTCTAAGCCAATGGAAATTTGACACCTACGGTTTAGTGAATTATGTTTATATGTGTGGGAGAGACGGATTATTCTTGCCGCCATGTGAAAGTCTTGAACCCAACAGTCTGCACCACACTATACAGTGGTATAGTACATATCTACACTATACAATAAAATAGATTGTGGATAAGACACCATCAACTTAAATATAATAATGTTGTAGGGA
>JASANE010014603.1:0-11982 GCA_030248225.1 Trileptium ribeirensis
ATGTACATCTACTTCGTTCAAGTTACGTATTGCTCTTTCAGGATTGCGATGGCTCACTACTGTATCGTGTATACACTAGTCACAAAACGAGTAGATCGGAATTTGTGGTGTAGTTATAGCGCACTAGTCTTGTAAAAACCAAAACACGTGGTTTCGAATCATGACTGCTCCGCCGTAAAAATCATTCATTTTTCGTTTATTGAGCTCGATTTCGTCCTCAGGATCAATGTGTCGTTTAAGCTAGGTCAAGCTCGAAAACCGCTTCCATCGGTACAGCCATAGTTCAGGGCTGTAACATCTCACTGTGGTAAACGCACATAGCGTTACAACAACGCCAGTTGAGCAGGCCTTTTGAAACAGTTGTGGCGCACTAGTCACTACACTAACGCACATAGCGTGGCAACAACGCCAGTTGAGCAGAGCTTTTGGAGCAGTTGTAGCGCATTGATCGCTAAACAAAGGCACATAGCGTGGCAACAACGCCAGTAGAGCAGGGCTTTTGGAGCAGTTGTAGCGCACTAGACACTACACAAACGCACATAGCGTGGCAACAGCGCAAGTTGAGCAGGGCTTTTAGAGCAGTTGTAGCGCATTAGTCACTAAACAAACACACATAGCGTGGCAACAGCGCCAGTTGAGCAGGGCTTTTGGAGCAGTTGTAGCACATTGGTCACTACACAAACGCACATAGCGTGACAACAACGCCAGTTGAGCAGGGCTTTTGGAGCAGTTGCAGCGCATTGATCACTACACAAACGCACATAGCGTGACAACAAGGCCAGTTGAAACGGGCTTTTGGAGCAGGGGCAGCGCATTGGTCACCGCGCAAAGGCTCATGGCGTGGCAACAACGCCAGTTGAGCAGGGCTTTTGGAGCAGTTGTAGCGCACTAGACATTACACAAACGCACACAGCGTGGCAACAACGCCAGCTTAACAGAGCTTTTGGAGCAGTTGTAGCGCATTGGTCACTAAACAAGTGCACATAGCGTGGCAGCAGCGCCAGTTTTGCAGGGCTTTTGGAACAGTTGTAGCGCATTGGTCACTCACAAACGCACATAGCGTGACAACAACGCCAGTTGAGTAGGGCTTTTGGAGCAGTTGCAGCGCATTGATCACTACACAAACGTACATAGCGTGGCAATAACGCCAGTTGAGCAGGGCTTTTGGAGCAGTTGCAGCGCATTGATCACTACACAAACGCACATAGCGTGGCAACAACGCCAGTTGAGCAGGTCTTTTGGACCAGTTGCAGCGCATTGATCACTACACAAACGCACACAACGTTGCAACAACGCCAGTTGAACAGCGTTTTTGGAGCAGTTGCAGCGCATTGATCACTACACAAACGCACATAGCGTGACAGCAATGTGGGTTTTTGAAGCAGTTGTAGCGCATTGGTCACTAAACAAGTGCACATAGCGTGGCAACAGCGCCAGTTTTGCAGGGCTTTTGGAACAGTTGTAGCGCATTGGTCACTCACAAACGCACATAGCGTGACAACAACGCCAGTTGAGTAGGGCTTTTGGAGTAGTTGTAGTGCACTAGTCACTACACAAACGCACATAGCGTGGCAACAACGCCAGTTGAGCAGGGCTTTTGGAGCAGTTGTAGCGCAATAGACACTACACAAACGCACATAGCGTAGCAACAACGCCAGTTGAACAGGCCTTTTGGAGCAGTTGTAGCGCACTAGTCACTACACAACCGCAGATAGAGTGACAACAACGCCAGTTGAGCAGAGCTTTTGGAGCAGTTGCAGCGCATTGATCACTACACAAACACACATAGCGTGACAAAAACTCCAGTTGAGCAGGGCTTTTGGAGCAGTTGCAGCGCACTAGATACTACACAAACGCACATAGCGTGGCAACAACGCCAGCTGAGCAGAGCTTTTGGAGCACTTGTAGAGCACTAGTCACTACACAAACGCACATAGCGTGGCAACAACGTCAGTTGAGCAGGTCTTTTGTAGCAGTTGTGGCAGCACTAGTCACTACACAAACGCACATAGCGTGGCAACAACGCCAGTTGAGCAGGGATTTTTGAGCAGGTGTGTCGCACTAGTCACTACAGAAGCGCACATAGTATGGCAACAACGGCAGGTGAACTTAACTTTTGGAGTAGTTGTAGCGCACTAGACGTGAGAGCTAAAACCGGTAGGTCCGCTGTAAAGGTCACTCGTCGATACGGTCAAGAATATAAAGTTATAATTATTATAATTTAGAATTAAGAGTTCCAACTGACATGAGTTAATTATACATTTTGAAGTAACATTAACAATTATTAACTTAAAATCAAAAAGCTTTAATAATATAATTTTTAATGAAATAAAACTGTTGTGAGCAGAAACACTTCAGTTGAGATATCGATTTCACTTTATAGCTCAACCTTAATGTAAGTTGACAGCGCCTTACGAATAAGTTACACAGCCGTTTCGCAAATAAACACAAATTTTTCAAACCCTACAAACAGCAAGTATATATAACATATAGATAATATAATTCAATTAAATCAATTTACACAATCTATACTTATTGTTTGTTATCGATTGATTTGCTGCGCTGATTTCTGATTTGATCTGCGTTCATATTCACCGCACACAGCCACCAATTAGAATGAATTTGAATGATGTCAACATACACCCGTGAACATTTATTAATTTGGACATTTATCGGAACGAAATAATTGTCAAAAAATTGTTAGGCTTACCGCTTACTTCCGCGATGTAATCTGATGCTAGATGTTTCCATGGCGCTTCGTATTCTATCAACTCCAAAGCGGTGTTGGATCGCTACGGAGACCTAGAATGTTCGCAGTAGATAAGTGGTGTTGGGACGCTACGGAGATTTAGGATGGCCGAAAGACAAAAGTGGTATGGGGACGCTCCGGAGATCTAGGATGGTTGCACGAGAAAAGTGGTGTTTGGACGCTACGGGGACCTTTAGGATGGCCGCAGCTGAAAAGTGGTGTAGGGATGCTAGAGAGAGCTAGGATAGCCGAAGTCGAGAAAAGTGGTACGGGGGACGCTCCGGATTCCTAGGATGGCCGCAGCATAAATGCTGTATAGGGACACTACGGAGTCCTAGGATTGTTGCCGTAGAAAAGTATTGCGAGGACGCTACGGAGACTCAGGATTGCCGTAGTAGAAAAGTGAGGGTGCTGCCTTATGCTGTGTCGCTGTTTGTTTGATTGAGACTGCTGAGTTTCTAACTAGATGCGTCGCTAGGACCGTTGGGTCTAAAACTTAACTTTTGTTTTATATAATTAGTAAGAAATCAGTGTAATGTGCATACGTTCTCAAATTTAGCATCAAACTGGAATGAAATAAGTAGCATAGATGTGCCGACAAGCTCATACTATGCTATTGTAGAAAAATCAGAGCAACCAATCTATTTTAACTGTTGGTAGCAGAACTATAAATGCAAATATTAAGGGGTTGTCCCTCATTGTTCCCTTCTGTGGAACGGATACCCGGATGATGGAGATCATTATTACAGTACTGAACTGGGCAAGGGCTATGAAAACATGTTAAAGTGGAATAGGTAGTACACGGTTATAGAAGGCAAATGCCATTTATTATTATAGTATATTGACTGATCAAGTTTAAAGTTTGAACCAACACTACTCAGTTGACGGTGATACTGGAATAACCCTGAAACTTATGTGCAACCAAGTAAGTTCACAAGTGCAGTGAAAATAGTGTTCAGATCGGTTTACCTAATACGAAGCCACATAAGACATGAGCGAAATTTTAGAGATTTGGGTTCAAAAATTTCCCTCATAATGCTTATGCAGTAGATAATATTTAGGTGTTGTCGGTAACAGTTGTATGCTATATAAAATTGTATACAATACCTAAATTTGAGTCAAATATATCCACGTATTGCCATGTTACAAAGGTAAATACCAAATATTGCGTTGATTTTGGCCCAAAATATCAGTTTTTAGTTCGTTTTTCTGTCCCCAAAAATACTATAGAAGCGATATTTTACAGTATATGTATCCCAGATAAGGTCAAATACGCTGTGAACATTTCAGCTAAATTAATCCACCAATTCCGATGCTATACAAACGATCACATCTAAATTTGAGTTGATCTTGTCTCAAAAAAGAGATTTATTCAATATTAGCTCGTCAACTGGTGGAGTTACAGATAGATAAACACGCATGCATATACAGAAATACAGCTATCAAACGATGTACCTATAAAATATTGTTATAATGTGCACACGAGTTAATAAGAACACACACAATCAAGCGTGTTAGTTTGCCGAACGATTCCTGGCCTTATTTCTGGCCTTGTAACTACAAAGATTTTATATATATATATACTTATAAGAATACAGATAGGCTTACTCCTGAGGGTCAGATCTCCTTCCTGACATCACGTCTCATCCTTATCGGCGCCCTTATCCTGGCGGCGCCGAGGGCGCCGAACGCTTAGGTACTCAAGGTGCCGCAGCCCCCAACCCCCGCAAATTAGGTTACTCCTTGGGCCTCCTCTCTATCGGGTTACCGCTGTGAGAGGCCGTAAGGCCCATCAGAGGACACGCTACCATCTTTGAACTATGCACCTCGAGCATATAACAATATATAAATATTGATGCGAAATATGACATTTAATAATTTTCTACCACTTGTTGCAATTGCCGACCGCCATCAACCCACGGGACTATATATGGCCCTATAACGACACTTGATTTCACAAATATGGTCAATTGTAGGTACTTTTAACAATAGCATGAATAATTGCTGATTTCGCTTAATCTGATTTCTATACCGCTGCCACGATTGGCACTGATTCGAGATACATCAACCCGCGCGGATTTGGCACAATGACACTTCTCTAATATCAGAGAGACGTGTAAATCCCAAAAACTATTAACAGTGGCAAGAACAATTGATGATTGGTGCTTAGTCTGATTTCTATACAGTAGTCCCGATCAACATTGTTCCACCGCCATGAAACCATTCAACTGTGTGGCACTATAACAACACTTTTTTGATATCAGACAGGTGGATCAATTCTAAAAACAATTATCAATGGCATGAACAAATCAGATTTCGCTTAATCTGATTTCTATACAATAGTCCCGATCAACATTGTTCCACCGCCATGAAACCATTCAACTGTGGCACTATAACAACACTTTTTTGATATCAGACAGATGGGTCAATTCTAAAAACAATTATCAATGGCATGAACAAATACAAGATTAGATCAACAAACGGAAACGAAAAAACAACTATTCACGATAAAAATAGTCAGATTATTTGAGCTCATTGATAATATCTGCTGTCTCGGTCACCATCGGTTGAAAGACATTTAAACAATTTATTACATTTTAGATTTTGATTGGAAACTATATCGAAAAAATTTGTGTGGCATTCCACGCAGTCAACTTTAAAAAAATAATTGAATTCTGCAAAGCTGGTGAAACAATAAACTCGCAATCTGACTTTAGCGGATTATGTTTATTTGTACCAATACGGAAAGCTTACTTCCAATTCTGTCTCAGTGCAAAAGCAACTACTACAGATCCCTTAACCTTTGCATTCCCAACCACGGTTGGCAGTAGGGCCTTGTATCATTTAATAATTAAGATCACATTAGCTAGTGCAAATAATTCTCGAAGTAGCTTTCAATTGTCATAACTCAGCAATGAATGATTTGATCAGTTTCGCCCATGGCTCAAATTGTTTATGTTGATGTGTTCTAGCGATGTCGGTCGGTGTTCTAGATACGTATTTATAAATTTATATGTAGTCTTATTTCTACTCTTGAGTATTCTTTTTGGCCATTTTGTGTTATGTTAACTATATAATATTATTTGCAACAAGAATATACGCATTAATCAGTTTTACTGAAGTGACTTTTATTACAATGCTACTTCGTTCTGCGTGATCATACTTTAGACTACGCGATATTGCGTTTGTGAACAAGAACTGTTGAGTCGTCATTAAAAATTAAGATCTGTTAACAGTTTGATGCGAGATTTTCGATATCACTTGTACGAAATTGCAGGTACGGTGAAATCTCTAATTTGTTATACTATAACATATCTGAGGACATTATCTTGTGTCATTTTTAATATTATTTCGAAGTTTTATAGCATATTTAGCGCAAAATTTTAGCGCATTTCAGTTCCTTTCCAGTGACACAAGTATAGTTTACCCCAGAGCTGATATTAAATTTATTTTCATGTCACCTTAAAGTTATCCGATATTTCTAGTGTTTTTCGCTAAAATCTATCAAAAAATCAATATACATCGGTGAAACCATGCCGTCAAAGCTGCAATAATATGGGTTGCGGAACGCTGCTTTGCTATAAAGTTCGATCATTATCCAAAGCATTGAAAACTGTGCCTTTTTAATATTTACTGAGTACTGCATAGAATCGATTAGTTTAAAAATATTTTGAATGGTGCATACACTCAGTAATTTTTGGTGGCCTATCTTATAATACTCTAATTACCCAGTAACTTGAAAATTTGTTAATGGTTATAAATAGTACGCACCCTGTAATTTTCCTGGTGCAATCAAAACCCAATAATTTGAATTTTTGTGAGACAAATTTCAACCCCTCCCTTTTGTTTTAAAGTGGATCAACCATAATGTAAATTAATAGATATAATAACGTAGCATTAATTTTCAATGAAATTGTTGTAGTTTTATTGAATCTAATTTTTTTATTAATCTAATATGTGTTCCTAGTTCCATCGAAAAACACTGCCAGTTCGTTCGAATGCTAGACCGCACCATTGTACCATCTTAAAACGTGCTTTCTTGATTGTTCGGCTAACTGAGTTGGCACTGTTGTCACGACGTTTTTCCAGCTCCAGTCGACACATGCCTGCTCGGTGTGATACCAACGATCAAGATTGTAGTATATTTGGCGTCGATTGGAAAACGGTTTTTGCTGCCTCGTTATACTTCTCCTAAATCGGTTGGCAAATTGTTCACCATAGGAAGACTGATCATCGATTGATGGCAATGGTGACGGTAAGACCGTATGAATTGCAGTACAAAGGCGACACCAAAAATGTTGCGAAACAAATCGGTAATTTAGTCGCCATTTGAGATAGCCGAGATAAGCGGCTCGATCTTGGGATAGGTGAACAAGGTAATGGGCAAGCGCTTTTGGTGAATCAAAGTCGTCGACATGAATAAATGAATTTCGCGGTGCTTGACGTTCGTAGTCAGCGCGTGGCGCACCCATTGCGATCGGGACAAGGTAGTTGCTAAAATAGCACATCACGGACACAAAATAGTAAAAATGTTATGGTACTAAATTTATATCGTATATATCGCTGAATCAAACGAACGACTGGTAGTTAATGTAAATTTGCTTCGACTCTTATGGAACAGAGGTTGTTTTGGGCTTTCATGATTATTCTCAGTTTTGTGAGTATTGCTGATTACTGATTTGTCCTAATTTCAAGGTTACGAGCTATCAGCAATCGCAATTGTTGCCTTACATAACTTAATTTGACTTCCAAATATGTCACATTTGTTGAGCTCAGAACACAGTGGCAGATCTACTGTACAGGGCCACAGTATGCTCAGTCTATTTAGATCAGTCGCTTCCAGTGACAAGCTATCTCATTACAGACTTGATAGTCAGTTCGCATCCGCGGTATAGAACGATATTATGCAATATTTGGGTATTAAACGGCAACGGATACTCACTTACCATCCTGTAACTAATAATGCAGTTTAGCTTTTCATCCGTATATTAAAAACGCCCTGCGTGCTGGATGCAACTTCTTGAGTAGGAATTAGAAACTGGTTTTTGTTTCGCATTCTATGCATAACGCTTTTAATGATTGAGGATACTTATCAACTCAACCAACACTGGCCTACAATGTTAGTTTTATCGCATATCGTTTTAGCCATATCACGAAGTTACAGAGCTATGTCCATGCTCAATTAGAGAAAGAGCTTCGCTTTCAGCATTTATTTTCATCAAATTCTGCCTGACCAACGTCGGTGTAGCCAGGAACTATTGTTTATTTTATTCCGCACGCAGCAAACAGCACTTTTGTGCAGATTCGTAACGGAACACTATCAATTTTATTAGAGCGGCGGTACAAACGACCTTACTGCGTTTTCGAGTCCAATAATAAGACACTTGACGTTATTGTCAAACGCCGTCACAGGGTTGTTTCGATGGAACGTACAAAATCAGCCTCATTACATGGCAAGACGATAATGATACTCGTGCAACAGTCCCCGAAGCAAGCAAAGACAAACAACAGAAGATATTGCTATGACAGATGGTTTAGCCTAATTTTATGGTTATCCTTAGTGACCCGCTTGGGTCGTGAAAAAAGCGCCCCGTCGTTTACTACCGACTAATATCCTAAAATTTTATAACAGTACGGTTTTCGGCACTGATAATTATGAATTTCTTTGTCAGCGAGTGATACAAATCTATTACTTGAAGTCAAAGGTGGCTGTTATCAAACGTCGGATTCTGACTAAAGCACTAGCAGACGAAGCGTATCTGAAAAATTGACTCTTCCAGGATTTTCGATGCGAAGAACAGTGAGGTTGAAGTCATTAAGTACAAAGTAGTTTTCCTGTATAGCTCACCGCTTGCAAAGAATCGGTTAATGTAACATCTCAAAACATGTTTCAAATGACTTGAAATGATTTAATTAAATATAATTTACGTAAACGTTATTTGTTGCTTAAAGCTATCAGCTTCATTTTTCTATCTTCATTTCATTTTACTTTAGTTCTCGTTTGATGAATGTATTACGTGTAAAATGGCCCCAACGGGATAATGTATGATTTCAACGACAAAAACAAACAGGCTCACTTATAGAAACTTGAAGAAAATTATTCTTCGTTTAAAAACTTTAGTTTCACGGACGCCATATACTACATACCATGGTTTCTTAGAGGAGGTTCCGAAAAAAGGTGAAAAATAGCTATGTGAAGTTTCAAATATTTAATTTTGGGTCATACAAACCTAAAGTTCCAGCAGCCAATCCATGTTAGAAACGAAAACCTCAAAAATAAAGACGAACCTGAAATCAACATTAAGTTTTGTCTAGAAGAGAATAACGGTACGGCTCATCGAGCCATGTGTATATCGTTGTTTAGTTCTACTTTTACAAAAATATAATACCTAAAATATATTTTAAATGTAAGTTTAAATGTAGCTATGTAATTAATTGTGTTAAAGCTTCAGTTAAAAAAGAAATGAACTATATGCTTTGTTTCAATTGTAGCTATAATTTGGGAACATACTATCATATTCGGCCATTCTTTTTCTGTATGCTCTGTTTTCAGCTTCGGACATTTATTTGAGCGTAATACTCTGTAGAAATTTCGGTCAATGACACAGTACTTAACGGCACTATGTTTATGCTAAAGTCAGTCCATGTTTTGGTGTGATCTTTTTTAAATTATTAATAACAGGTAAATAAATATATCTGTCATCTTAGTAAAAGTCATGACGTTAAGTTAGACACTTAAAATATATGTAACACTTCTACAATATTTATTGTGGAGAAGTAAGCTGCCCAAAGCTTATATGCTGGGCCAAAATAAACTGAAATTTGTAACACTTTTATAAGTATTAATTAACACAAGCAATGAGTCGTCTGATTTGATGCAACTTTACATTGAGAACGTACAATGTTACGAGGCATTGACTATAAAACATTAATATATCAGCAACTGAGCAGACTTGCTATGTCAAAAAAAGCCGCTTTGGATCTAAATCAGCTAAATTCTTTTTGTTATATGTAACTTCGTTATAGGTGGACCGATTTTTAATAACTACTAATGTCTCTGTGTTTGTGATAAAATTGCGAGATTTACATGTAGTCTCTATGTTGTTGTTGTTGTACAGAAGTCCAGCGGGAAACTTTGCTTCGTAGCTTATCGTTCAATCTAGTCTAAGCTAAAATCTATCAATTTTGGATTTGTCAATTGGCCAATTTCAGCCCAAATCGTTTAAAAAGCGGTAGTGGAACTTGGCCAAATTAAAATTCCAACTTGATTATGATAAAGCAGTCCAACAACTGGTCCAATTTTTCATTGAAATAAGCCACTGGTTAAAATTGAGGGAGGTATATCTAAAAAACTATATACCATCCGGAGGTCAATAAACCTGGCCTAAATACACAATTATAAACAGCGCCGTCTTCATCCCAGACTTGTTCCAAACATAGCACCAACAAACTCGGTTTCAAAAACAGACTTGGCTCTCATTTGTTAAAATTAAGGTATGTATATGTAAAAAACTATACACCATTCGGAGGTCAATAAACTTGGCCTAAATACACAGTTATAAATAGCGCCGTCTTCATCCCAGACTTGTTCCAAACATAGCACCAGCAAACTCGGTTTCAAAAACAGACTTGGCTCTCATTTGTTAAAATTAAGGTAGGTATATGTAAAAAAACTATACACCATTCGGAGGTCACTAAACCTGGCCTAAATACACAGTTATAAATAGCGACGTCTTCATCCTAGACTTGTTCCAAACATAGCACCAGCAAACTCGGTTTCAAAAACAGACTTGGCTCTCATTTGTTAAAATTAAGGAGGTATATATAAAAAAACTATATATCATCCGGAGGTCAATAAACCTGGCCTAAATACACAATTATAAACAGCGCCGTCTTCATCCCAGACTTGTTCCAAACATAGCACCAACCAAACTCGGTTTCAAAAACAGACTTGGCTCTCATTTGTTAAAATTAAGGTATGTATATGTAAAAAACTATATACCATCCGGAGGTCAATAAACCTGGCCTAAATACACAATTATAAACAGCGTCGTCTTCATCCCAGACTTGTTCCAAACATAGCACCAACAAACTCGGTTTCAAAAACAGACTTGGCTCTCATTTGTTAAAATTAAGGTAGGTATATGTAAAAACTATACACCATTCGGAGGTCAATAAACCTGACCTAAATACACAGTTATAAACAGCGCCGTCTTCATCCCAGACTTGTTCCAAACATAGCACCAACAAACTCGGTTTCAAAAACAGACTTGGCTCTCATTTGTTAAAATTAAGGTAGGTATATGTAAAAACCTATACACCATTCGGAGGTCAATAAACCTGGCCTAAATACACAGTTATAAATAGCGCCGTCTTCATCCCAGACTTGTTCCAAACATAGCACCAACAAACTCGGTTTCAAAAACAGACTTGGCTCTCATTTGTTAAAATTAAGGTAGGTATATGTAAAAACTATACACCATTCGGAGGTCAATAAACCTGACCTAAATACACAGTTATAAACAGCGCCGTCTTCATCCCAGACTTGTTCCAAACATAGCACCAACAAACTCGGTTTCAAAAACAGACTTGACTCTCATTTGTTAAAATTAAGGTAGGTATATGTAAAAACCTATACACCATTCGGAGGTCAATAAACCTGGCCTAAATACACAGTTATAAATAGCGCCGTCTTCATCCCAGACTTGTTCCAAACATAGCACCAACAAACTCGGTTTCAAAAACAGACTTGACTCTCTTTTTATTTGTTAAAATTAAGGTAGGTATATGTAAAAACCTATACACCATTCGGAGGTCAATAAAACTGGCCTAAATACACAGTTATAAATAGCGCCGTCTTCATCCCAGACTTGTTCCAAACATAGCACCAACAAACTCGGTTTCAAAAACAGACTTGGCTCTCATTTGTTAAAATTAAGGTAGGTATATGTAAAAAAACTATACACCATTCGGAGGTCACTAAACCTGGCCTAAATACACAGTTATAAATAGCGACGTCTTCATCCTAGACTTGTTCCAAACATAGCACCAGCAAACTCGGTTTCAAAAACAGACTTGGCTCTCATTTGTTAAAATTAAGGAGGTATATATAAAAAAACTATATATCATCCGGAGGTCAATAAACCTGGCCTAAATACACAATTATAAACAGCGCCGTCTTCATCCCAGACTTGTTCCAGCCAGCAATACGTAACTGAACGAAGAAGCACCAC
>JASANE010014607.1:0-12061 GCA_030248225.1 Trileptium ribeirensis
CTTGGGTTAAATTCTGGCAGGCAATTGAATCAATGATTTCGGTTAATCATTTGGTTTTGTGGCAGATTGCTATTTGGTCTGTATCCTGTGTCAGGATGCCTTGGCGGGAAAGGCCTAGTCGTTCCCACGTTGTTCCTCATGGGGTCGTTCTATTTTAGAAGCCAATAATTTTTGATTTTCGGTCAAAAATTCTATTCCACGTGTGATTTCTTCCAATCTTTTATCCGAAATGGTCGAAGATGATACAACTCCAACCGTAGAGACGGTGGGTGTGCACAATATACTTTGCATATCTAATCGTTGGGCCAAGTCCTCAGCCTCTTTTAAAGATTTGGGCATATCACGAAATACTTGTGACTTTAATTCAGGTGAACGGAGCCCACTGAAAAATCGACTAATTATTTTTCGCTCCAAATTCGCGTCATTCTCAGCCGGATATATATTTTTACACGCGCGCTTAATTACTTTAAGGTATGCTGTAACATTTTCACCGACATGTTGTTGACGTTGCTCTAACGCCGCCTCATGATACATTGACCATTCGGGGGTAGCTAACCCATTTCTCAACGAACGCACCAAGTCATTATAATGTCTTTTAGAGGCGTCAGGAAGACGATCATAAACATCTTTGGCCCGATCTTTTAAATACGCTGGCAATACTCTCAATCTTAATGCTTCACCGATCAATTTAGCTTCACAGACTGTGTTAAAATTTTCAATCCAAGTGTTAAAATCTTGGCCGGTCAAATCCCCTTTATACGGTTTTATTGTAAGGTGAAGTTGGTTTGCTAAGCTAGCGCGGTGTGATAATTCACCAAATTCATCTGATAAATTCTGTAAACCAGTATCTAGTCTTGTGGCTAGGTCTTCCACGACATGGTCTAATTGACCAATATTCTTGGACAGCGAATCAACCATTTTCACCTTTTCCTGACTTGGCACAGAGTAGACAAAACTATCCGATTCTAAGTACGAACTATTATTTGGTTCGTCGTCACTAGATTCTAATCATGCCCCACTCCTACTTCTCAAATTATATTCAGCCGTATTTGTCCGCAACCCTGGAATTGGCACGATTGAATGCAACGATCAAAGTTCACCAGACTCGGCTATGAAGAACCGAATCTCGGTGGGACCTCCAAATGTAACGAATTTAATTTATAGATCGGTGAGAAGGGAACAAAAATTCACTCTGGACCTAAGGGAGACCGATCGCCCGTTACGAAAATTTAGCGATGAACTCCAATCACTCAATCAAAAGTACAACTAAAATTATGGCAATCTCAGAAAAACCCCGGATTTTCCTCAGTAATTCAAATAATCTCTCAGCTTATACTCGTATCTCTCATTCGGCTGTAATACTATTATCAATGCGCGGCTCGAAAATATGCTTATCTATAGACTTTCCTTCTGTATAAGCGGCTTAATCCGTGTAACAATCGCAGAACTTCTCAGATTCAATTGTATCGATAAACGCGGCTTAAACAAAGAGAATTTCAACATATATTTCTGCGACCCACATACAAAAAAACAACCACGCCATATATGTACGATGAAAAACAAGTACACTAACTGTCCACAGCAATAAGAATACGCAAGAACGTCTGCAAGAATCCACACAAACAAAGTACTGAACGAAGAAAATTCTGTTAAAACATCGCCAAATCGAGCAAATGCACAATAACCCTCATCATTATGCCGCAGTGTCTCTTTGTAAGTCTTTGTCTTCTTCACAAACTTTTGAGCCGCTTCAAGAACAACGCCCGCGTGACTATCCGCAATACGTGCCGAGTAATTACCAGTAAATGTCACTATGTAGTATCTGGGTTGATGCACCTTTATGCCGCAGTACCAATATGACATCGTCTAGACGCACCTATGTACCAATGTCTCTGATGTAATCCAACAAAATCCAAATTAGCAAGACCTACTCACAACCTCGGAATACCAACGTGCGTACCAACAGGTTAAAAACATATAAAATGTAGCTAAACAAATAAGAGGAGAAACAAAGTGAAGCGCAATACTTTAGCAATACAACTGTAACGAGGCTGATGACTAACTTCAGATCAAATCAAACAAGCCGAACTGTATGAACGTCAGATGAAGAATAAGCCCCCGATTAAGGAGCATACCAGCTTAAATATCTCCGGCCAACTAAAATATCATCCAAAATCAAATTTGAATTTCTACTAACTTTTCTTTAAAATTTTGCAAGAAAACTGATACAAATTCTAGAATAAATGATTTGACTCAACTTAATGTAAACATTCTTGAAACATATACGCCAATAGTTTCTTGTCCCGACATCTTACTTGCCGTCGTATTGTGTAGAGCTCGACTGAAGAGACAAAATGTACCAAAATTCTAATCAAAATCGGATTCTGAAAACATTACTGCGGTAATCGAAAACACCTGAGAAGAGAATTCTAAACCATTCTTTAATCAAAATAATTGCAGAAAAAGAATCGCTCAAGGCACATACAAGTGTACTAGAAACCACCTAGTCAAATCATCAACAAGATATATAGTAAACAACATTTAACCTAGCGTATTGAAACATTGTGTCGAGCAGGAAAAAGATGCACACATACAAATTTATAGAATTGTGTTTAAATTAATCATGTTTTATTAATGCGGTAGATATATAATATCAAAATATGGAACGATATATACACATGTACATATAAAGTTCTATTATATACACGCCATTGTACAAAAGTTTGTAACCCGGACGTGAACCGCTAATAATTCTATAGAATTTTATAGATTTTAACATCGTCGCCATGCAATATCACATGGATTTAAGAAATTTGAATATTTTATTTGAACGGCATAATAATAACTCAGGGATGTATGCAAATCGAAACACTTTACTCTTGCGTACAGAATTATGCCAAGGAAGGTCAGGGGGTAATAGAGAAATTGAGGGCAAAAATATTGAGAAACAAAATTATATATGTCGAATAAAAATGTTGCAACAGGACGTCTTGTAATGCAACATTCTGGGCTCCAAAACACTGTATATAGATGCTGGTTTAGCGAACGTAAACAAGATAAAATTTATCATCACCATGGACTGAAATTTATAATGTTCGTAGCAAGTGCAGCAGCAAAGAATTTTTACCATAACGATACTTAACTTGTAAAACAGTCTGACACAAAAAATGTGCCACAGTCCATAGCTGCATAGTTCCATCCCGATCCAAAAATAACTGATGCAGAACTAGTTTTTTTTAATGCACTATAAAAATTCAAATTTTTGTAATTTAACCGCATACTAGATTTTTGATATAGGTACGCTTACTTTTTATTGGACAACAATACAGTTAGCAAAAAAACCAGCGACCCAATCAGTTTAAATGGTTAATTCGGTGCATACCTATATGCTATATACTACACTAATTTTAATACCTGATGCACTCTTCTGTCATCAAGTTTGGATATTTGCATTGTGCAGTCTCTTTAGTCGATGTAGTATCTTTAATGGCCCCCATGGCACAACGCCGACAAGTAAGGAACCATATTTGGCTACTATCTTTTCAGACAATAACTATAGAAAGGGAAAATAGTATATTTGGAATTAATACTCACATGTACCTAAGGTGTACATCCAACGGTAATAAACAACTTACCGACTTAACGATGCCCCTGAATTCGCTCAAAAGCCTGCAACATCCGAAGTGCTAAGATATTCGCTGCCGCGTTAGTTGGTGCTACACATAAAATCCGCTTCCCTGGGTTTTCTGTGATCAAGACACTGGCTATTTGCGCAGTAACGTCGGTCTTTCCAGTACCCGGCGGGGCTTGACAAATGATAAAACGCTGCCCAGACATAATTGCGTCGAGAATTCGTCGCTGACCATCGTTGAGATGTTTCAACATGTCGGCGTGCAGATTAGGCGGGTTCCAACGTATCCCGTCATCTTCCGGAGCATTCTCAACACCACAAAATAATCGCTCATACATCGTCATCCACGCGTTGCGAAAGAATTTCTTAAATATGATTTTTCGACTATCCTGAAGTTGCATTCGACTGGCAGCAGACATTGGCTGCGACTGCTGAACGTCTGCATTATCGGTTGGCCGGTTAACTTCGCCTCGAAGTGTCGCGGCCTGATCATCAGCTGCTTGTGCTTGCTCAGAACCATCTAACAAATCCAAGTCAGGAATGTCAGCACCGTTAGCTTGACGAACTGTGCGAGCAAGCCTGCGCTCATCCTGAAGGATAATTGGTGTGCCGTATCCAGAACTGGAGTTCGTAGTAATTGCGCCCACGGTCGCTGGCGCTTGGAAGGTAAACAATGTATTCTGCATTCGGTGCGCCGTTTGGCTGAAGCGTCATTGGTGGAGGATGGTCTTCCAGATCCTCCTCCAGTGGCATGAGGTATATCTCAGCAGGGACTGGAGACTGATGAACGACAGAGAACGATAATCGGACTGGCAAGCCAACGGTGATGTTCCACTAATAAGCGGAAAGCCGAAAGGTGCTCGGAAACAGTCTGCTGACTGTTGTATCGAAGCCGAACCGCATCCACTACCGTTGAACCACACGAGAAACCTCCCAGGGCTACCGCGGTATGCATAGTAGCTGCCAATGCGGCGGTTATTGATTGCCAACTGGTGTTGGGCCAGAAGTATCCCGGAAGGCGACAACCGGAAACGCTGCAATAGCATGTGGTCCCTGTGCTGGCGGTTGAAAAAATGCGCCGGGCCCCAATATTCTCTTTACATAGGGAGCACATTGTAAGCCTTATTCGAGGCAGTTGTTGTGGGTGATATCTATAGTTAAATACTTGTTCGGTGAACATTGGGAGAGACTCACGTCGCCATTGTGGAGGAGTGGTTTGATAGAAGCGTTTTAGGTCGCGGGCCAGCTGTTTAAGCGGAACATAGGTGTTGAGAAAACTCAACGCGGCTACTTGCTCCAATTGATCGTCATCATCTTTTGTGTCATTAGCTAGGTTCATCATTTCGGTTATCATATATTGGGTTACTTCAACTGGAATGCTAAAATACGCATCGGCTTCATCGACAGTGCTAAGTTCTCGATTCGCCATTTTCCACTAAAGTTTATCCAGTTTCTATTTTAAATTGTCAAAATTTCTACTATAGTTTTTGAATCCCGGTTATTTGGTTCATAGTTCGGGTTTAATGCTGCGCCACCATTATAATTATTGTAAAAACATCGCCAAAGTTATCACATGAGAAATGTGTTGTTCACAAGCTTTATGTGATGTTTATTGCTGAATATAAATAGTCTTAGTCACTGACAGTTTATGAATTCCAAGTCTGGTTGGGTGACCCCAGAACAACAGTCCGCATCGGTCGCAGCGAGCCACTGTTGTTACGGAGATCGCTGCTATGCTGCGCGTAGAAGTGCTGCTGCGTCGCGATGAAGTGTCGACTGATGTTGTTGGTATTACCGAAGCTGCTGTTGTTATTGATGCTATTGCTGCTTGATGTTGCTGTTGTTGGCTGTGCTAAAACAAGATTAAACACACAAAACTTAACAAATTTGCCAACCCAAAATCATTAAGTACACATACAACACGCTAAAGACTGCCGAGTCGATGTGCAAATGACACTTTCTTTCTAGGTCTTAGGTCATACCTGTGCTCGTTAACTGGCTTCAGATCGTCATCGATTTGTGTTGTTTCACCGGATTCGGGTGCGCTAACATCATTCTCTCTATCATTGGGTTGCTTTTCTGCCTGAGACAGCACATCAGCAACCTGTTCCAGTTCAGTGTTGTTGGGTTCTCCTATCGGTTCTAAGTCAGATAAAGGTTTACTTTCCAACTGTAACTGAGGTACATGGGGATCATGAAATGGTTTAATTCTATCTACATGTACCCTAATATTAGCTTCCTAGGGGGAGAAGAAAAAAAAAAAAAAAACACCCCACACACAAACAAAAAAGTCACCACGCCCCCCTCGCCACAGCACGTCTCTCCTCCCCTCTCTCTTTCTATATAGATGAAGAAAGAGATATTACACGCACATCCAACCCCTCCGTCTGCTCTCGCCCGCAACCTTACATACTTACATTCCACCCTAGCATCGAAGCATACAGCAACCTAACCACCCACCAGCTACACACAACGAAAATAGAAACAGCCAAAAAGAGCACCCACCCCCCCCCGTAATTAATATTTATAATTGGCAATGCCCTATCTATTGGCAATCTTGGTTGTCTTCCGTAGACCATTTCAAAAGGACTCAAAGCTGTGGTATCGTTTACAATTACTCGATAAGCAAAACATGCAAAGGCACAAATTCGTCCCATGTTCTTTGTGAGGTATCTACATACTGCGAAAGCATGCTTACCAGCGTACGATTTATACGCTCTACAAAACCATTGCTCTGAGGCCTGTAGGGCGTTGTAAATACCTTTCTTGTACCGGTTAGCTTACATATTTGATCGACCAATTCACTGCGAAAGTTTGGAGCATTGTCACTCACTAGCTCATGTGGGGCTGAGTGGCGACAAACTATCTCAGTCATAAAAAGCTTTGCTATGGTAGTAGCTTTTTGATCTGGCGTGCAAATGGCTTCAGGATATTTCGTGAAAAGATCGATAAATATTATTACATACTTGTTGCCGTTATATGTTTGTGGCAACGGACCCAACACATCGACATGATAAGAGTAGTTAGGCTGAGTTGCTGGTATGGGGTTAAGCGGCGCCTTTGATCTATGTGGACCAATTTTCTTTTTGTTACAATCTAAGCATGCTCTACACCAATTGCTTACGTCTCGATACATCCCTTCCCAATAATACTTGGGAAGCAGCTTTTGGTAAGTCTTAGCTATACCTAAGTGACCGCCCCCTATGACATCATCGTGGTGTGCAGAAATCAATTCGTCCCGCATAGAGAAAGGCACCACTAGTTGTTCCCATAAAATTCCTGCTCTATTCTTAGGCACTGGATAGTGATGGTAAAGCAAACCATCTTTCACTAAATACCTAGGCTGCACTAATGCAAAATGAGACGCGAGCTTTGCATCACCAGGTAGTTCGTTTTTGTCGATATAATTTCTTAATGCCTTAATCTCAGGATCCTGTTCTTGTTTTTGTATGAATTCAATATTACTCTCGGTATATATATTATCTCTGTTTTCCGTAGTTATTATATATGCGAGCTTTATGTCATCTTCATATATGTCCGAATCATTAACAGTTTTCATGTTAAAATCAGCTCTAGAGAGCGCATCAACGTGTCCCATCTTTTTGCCTGCACGATGTTCGACTGTATAGTCGTATTCACTCAACGACAAGGCCCAGCGCTGGAGGCGTCCCTAGGCGTTTCTATTTGTCAAAAGCCATTTTAATGCAGAATGATCTGTGATTATAGTTACTTTTTGGCCATAAATGTAATTTCGAAAGTATTTCATAAAATATACAACTGCTAACGCCTCCAGTTCTGTGACCGTGTAATTTCTCTCCGTTTTTTGGAGTAATCTACTGCCATAAGCGAGCGGATGTACTTTATTGTTATCATCTGTTTGCGAGAGAACTCCGCCTATTGCTTTACCACTAGAATCAGTTTTCAAATAGTACGGCTTCGATGGATCGGCTATGTGCAAAATTGGAGGGTTCATTAATTTATCGCATAAGTGTTCGAAAGCTTTTTGTGGTTCTTCATTCCACTTAAATGGTTTCAAAGTGCTAGTTAGCTGACTCAAGGGTTTTGCTATTGCTGCAAAATCTCTTATAAAGCGACGATAGTAACTGCAAAACCCGAGAAAACTTCTCACCAAAGTTATATCAGTTGGAACTGGATAAAATTTACCACTTCAATTTTTGCTGGGTCAGGCCTGAGACCATCCGCTGAAATAATATGCCCCAAATAAGGAACTTGACTTCGCAAAAATTGGCATTTTCTGGGTTTGATTTCCAACCCCACTTGTTTAAGCCGATCAAAAACCTTTCGAAACCGATTGAAGTGTTCCTGAAACGTCTCAGAATAAACACATATATCATCAATATATATCAAACAGATCCTTTCAACCAATCCATGATGTGTAGCTTCAAGTGTTCCTTGGAAGGTAGCAGGCGCATTACATAATCCGAAAGGCATTTTTCTAAACTGATATAAACCTGCAGGTGTTACAAACGCCGTCTTTTCTACCGAAGCATTAGCCATTGGTATTTGCCAAAATCCAGACAACAAATCCATCACACTAAAATATCTTGCTTTGCCAACACATTCAAGCAAATCATTTATGTTAGGTAATGGGTAGCAGTCTTTCTTAGTAACTGCATTTAATTGCCTATAGTCAACACACAAACGCAACGATTCACCATCTTTCTTACCCACCAAAACAAGAGGACTTGCCCAAGGACTGGTCGAACGCTCGATGATCCCGTGATGAAGCGTATGCGAGATCTCTTTGTCGACCTTTGCTTTTCTTTGAACCGGTATTCGGTATGGTCTTTGCTTGATAGGAATTGAATCACCAGTATCGATTGAATGTTGAATTATCGTTATGTCGCCATAATCGTAGTCATGCTTTGCAAACACCTCTGAATATTCTACAATTAGCTTAATCAATTGTGCCTTTTCATCCTCGGTGGCATTACATTCGTCCAGCTTTAACTCACCTAGAAACTCTGGATCTCCGTCCGAGCTAGCACTAATGAATAATGAAGCTCGGTCAAGAGGTATAAGTTCAACAATGCCTAAGTTGGTATGCTGATACAATTTGACTGAATAATAAGACATATTCTACAGTCTCACCGGTACAGTTATCACGGGGCTGTTCAACAGTAACATGCTGGCAGCGGTCAAGTCATAGTCTTGTTCCAGCCTTTCGCTGGGCTTGAATAAGACTTCACCCGGCTCGTCAAATCCAGGAACAGGACAAGGAATGATCACCTCTGATCGCGGTGGAAGAACCGGTATCGTAGGCAAATGTACAGATTTAGAGGCAGGTTCACCCATCAATAACGTGGTGCCATCAATCGTAATTTGCCGCTGTTGGTAGTTAATGGATACCGTTCCGAGTTGTTGGAGGATGTCGACGCCGATGATGACTGAATGCGTAGAGTCGTCTGACACATAAAGGTGACACTCGAGAGACGATTTACCTATCTGTAGATTTACTTTAACAGCACCTCTTATATCTAAGCTATGTCCTGTTATGCCAATAATGTTTGCTAGTGGCGCAGAAACTAAGCTATCTGAATTCTGGCCCAAATCTGTGAACACGTCCGATGACATAACACTTATATTACTCCCTGCATCTAAAACTGCAGTAAATGGTTTATTATTTATGGTAACACTTATTTCCGATCTAGCTTTGCCTATTGAGAACACTGTTTCCGCGGATCGTATAACACCATATTCTGTTCTCGGTCGAGGTTTTTGATGAATGCGCCCGCGGAAGAATAGTAGATCACAAATTTCGATTGTATTGTCACTCTCAACGACTAGCGGTCGCGCTCTTAACCTAACGGGCTCGCTGAGTCTTATTGAGTTTACCGCTAAGCTTTGATCTTGCTCGGTAGGAAAGGACGCCGAATTATCTTTCAGTTCAGTATCATTGCTTCTTTGGTTTTGAGAGTTGCATCTACAAAATCTACAAAATAATTGTTTCAGTTTCTTGCGAAAATAATATTGCATACGAATGATGAGAAAACTCAATGCGATTACGATTATTACTAAAGTAATTTCTGATGGAAGTCCTTTTCCGGATTCATCAGGCATGAAAAATGATAACTCCCGTTTTAACCGTTCCTGCGTTAGTGCCGCGTGGTATTTGACATCATTTAATTTACTTCATGCAGGAGGAGCTATATCAGAAATGTTAAACTTGAAATTTTTGACCTTTTGTACAAGTACCTCAAAATCTTGAGCTGGCCTTAGACTCGAAGTTAGAACTTGATCTCCAACAATAATCATGGAAAAATCAGAAAGTGCCAAAAACATTACACCATGTTCTGGTACTGCAATCTTCTCCGCCTTGTAACCTGTCCACCAGGTTGAACACGGGTGACGTGTATATATTCCTGAGATGTGCGGACTAAAGTGCCTACGCGCGTGCTCTCAATTATCGTTTCTGGGGAATACTGCTTTACATCGAACATGCATGACTTATTTGTAACTGAAGAGTTGCGCAAGTCCTGAAGGCGTGTGTCACTATTACTGGTTGGTAAGGATGCACGCGCGCAGTACCAAAGTCCTGTGCGCCAGCGACAATGCTCCGAGATTACTTCATGAAAATATCCCTTATTTAGCGTTGTGTTGTATGTAATGAAATTAGGCAAAAATACGCGAACAGTGGTGTTTGAACTAGGTTCGTTAAACCCTACATTTACAACCCGCATCAAAGGCAACATATTCTTAACTCTTATCCAAGGAATTTCAAGTATATAACCGAAACGTGTATTCATAATATCCATCATCACCGGATATACGGTGACAAAATGATAAAATAATTTTGGATCATGTGCGTATACTGTGTCGGCTAAAGAACATTCCCTCTGAACCAATAATCTTATCTGCGCCGCGGTCAAAATATCAGCCGACAATGTTCCATCATTACTAGCCGTGATCGTTGCTTTAATTAAATTTCTTACGTCACTTATAAATAAGTTAGTTTGAGACATAAAATGTGTATATACAACATACTGACTCAGTGTACATTCAATGGATACAGTTGCTTGTTTCATGTATCTTACTATATCATGTGTTACTGCATATATGCGCTCTTGATTAATAGATAATTGCTTGATTTGTTCGGCCTCTTCAATCATATGTTTTTCCAATAAGGGAACAGCTTTCTGGAGTGTGATCACCTTAAGCTCAAGCCTTGACATCTTAACTGTATTAGCAATGCCAAGCCCAAGTCCTAGCACAGACATTGCACCTGCAATAGCCACCCCAACAAATCGTTTCACCCTAAGATTTTGATTAAACGAGCATGTAAAAGGTTTATCAGTGCAAATAGTTTTAAGTAGAGCATCATAAAACTCTGGATCTAGAGATCCATCGAATTTTTGTCTAACTGGTGAAGTGCCTTTTGAGTTTCACTATACAAAAATTTATGACCAGTGCAGTTGCAATCTTTTGAATTATTATCTATGTTGAATGTATTTTTTAACATAGTTTTACATTGCTCATGTTTTTCGTGCTTAGTGTGAACTAGTATTGGGACATAAACTGAATCGGCTGCCGTAACAACAAGGCCTTCTGGGATAAACCCAACTCCAAATGAAGGGAATAAATGCGGGTGCAACTTATTTAAAGTACGAACAAATGTGGTATCAGCAGGTTTAGTCATTGTACAAAACAGCAGCATTGCAAATATGAGCATGATATATTTAGGGGTCGACCATCCCATTTTGACCCGTTTCAAAGACGTTTTTTCAATCTTTCTTTCAGTGTTATTCCCTGGGATCATTGTTTGAATTGCTTTATCAACCGTTTTTACAGCTACTTTTGGTACAACAGTGATGGCTCCAGCGAACTGCGGATAAGCCTTCTCAACAAGAAAGCGCGTTTTGTTTACTCAAAGCCTCAATTTCCCGCTTTAGTCCGTCTAGCTCAATATTATTTATGGGTGCGGGTGGCTCACTTTTAATTGGATCAAGTTCAGCCATGGTGGCTGCAGAAACCACATTTCGTGTTACTGGTTTGACTGCCATTGGTCCAACGTTAGGTATATTGGGACGTGATGGTTGTTGGAGTGGACTGTTTGACGATGTGGAAGCTATTTCCGGTAGTATTGAACCATGATCTTGATTGGTTCCTATTATTGCGTTGTTGCTGACCTCGAAGAAGGCAGCTCATAGCCATGTGACCCAGTTTTCCACAGTTATAACACCTAGGCCCTCTTGGGTTAAATTCTGCAGAATTGAATCGATTTCGGTTGATCATTTGGTTTTGTGGTAGATTGCTATTTGGTCGGTATCCTGTGTCGGGAGGCCTTGGCGGTAAAGGCCTAGTCGTCCCACGTTGTTCCTCACGGGGGCGTTCTATTTTAGAAGCCAATAATTTTTGATTTTCGGTCAAAAATTCTATTCCACGTGTGATTTCTTCCAATCTCTTATCTGA
>JASANE010014609.1:0-133502 GCA_030248225.1 Trileptium ribeirensis
AGCACGTTAATAAATTTTTTAATATATACAGTGCAGATATTCAGGTTGAATTAGTTGCATGTTGTGACCGAGTAAGCATATATTGTTTAAATAATGCTGAAATTAAATTGTCTGAAAACATAGCCGAATTATTTGGGTTTGAAGAAAGACATTTGAGAAATGGTAAACACAATGGTACAAAAAGTTTGAGATTAATAGAACCTAAATTTTTATTGTGTTCTTTCATTCATGAAAGAGCTGTAAATGGAAAAAATAAACAGTTGTTGCATGTATTAAGTGACAAAATTAACAGTGCTGACTTACTTTTGAATACATGTATAGTAAAAACTATAAATTTTGAGGTAACAGATGTAAATTTTATACCAGTTGAATATTTTAAAGGTGATAAACTGATTATGAGATTATGGTTTTCATAAAAATGCTTAAAAGCAATTATATGTATTGTTTTGATATGAAAAAAATGGCAATACCATTGTGTTTTAACATGTCTAAACTGCCAAAGGCAGTGGAAATAAAGACCAAAATAAAAAAGAAGGTTATGCACGAGAAAGTGCATATACATTTGATAGTTTTGATGATAATAATGGTGGGACTGCTAGACAAACATACTTTATATCTTCAACGAGAGCAGAATTATATTTTCCTATCATTATTGATGCACAATTTATACCGAAATTCTTACCACCAAAAACAAAAGTTGAATTTGAATTTAGCAGAAGCCCTGCCAATGTTGTTATTTTGCATGATAAAGATAAAAATTCTAAACTGCGTATAAATGACTTTAAACTTTATGTTGCTAAATCAAAACTAAGTAAACAAGCTTTGGAAATGCAAGATAAGATGTTGAATAGTACTGGAGCAACATTTCCTGCAATAAGATACAGAATACATACATTTTCTGTTAATAAGGGTCTACAAAATGTTGATTGGACTGTGTTTGATGGAAAATTACCGAGACGAATTTACGTTTGGGGAATAACACAGGAAGCGTATACAGGTGGGGTAAAGAAAAACTTGTTTAATTATAAGTTACCAGATATTAACAGTTTTACACTTTTTCTGAACGATGATAGGTTACCACGTAATGTTGCATTACCATGTAAATCCGGTAACAATTTAAGAGTGTTTCAAAATACACTATATGCACTTAATTACAGAACTGATAATACAGGACTAATTTTGATGGTGGGTATAAAATATTTTGCGTGGATATGAGTAGAGACCACAGCAGTGACTGTAACTATATTTCAAACCCAGCAGAAGGTAATGTAAGGGTCGTAATTGACTTTACAGCAGTATTAAATGAAGCAATTGTATTATTTGCAATGGGTGAATACCCTGCAGAGCTGCATATAAATAAAAGTAGAGAAGTATATTGGAATAAAATTGCTTAAAAGGTGATGTATATTTGTTTAAATTGATTAAAAATGGAAAAAGAAATATCATTTGTTGTTTTGTTACTTTTTGTAACATTGTTTGTTGTAAGCATTGATATCAGTATGCATACATCTTTACCAAAATGTTATAACGTGAAATATGACATAGAATGGGTTAGAAAAACGGAAAATGAAACACAGCTTATTGTAAGATTCCGAAATTATGAAAATTGGAGTCATTTATTAATTATATGGGATAATGTATTTGATAAAATCAAATTGTATGCAAATAACAGTGTGTTCATTGGTACGAGCAATGAAGTTAAAGGATTTAGAGCAGAAAAACTAATGGTAGTGATGAAATTTGTGGAAACATTAGCAAAATTTGATTTAAGAAATGTTAGGTTGATTAATGTAGTTGTTAGAAATGACGTCATTACGAAAGTATAAATACTGTTAAAATTGTTGAAAAGTAATTCAGTTTGATTTTGCAGCGACAGAGTTTGGTGAGCATGGATAACGTTGTTGCTTTTGTGCTGAGCGATTATTTGGTAGAGGAAATAAAACAGGCAGAGGTAGAAGTAGAAATATTTGAACACAACTGTAGAGTTACTGGAGAATATATTGACGGGCGCTCAATGGAACAGCATAAATTACAGCATTTGCTGTCTTTGCGCGAAAAAATGATTTTTTCCGTGAAATTTATGACAAAACAAATGAAAAAAGGCATACCGCTAACCATGGCATTTTTTAAGCTTTTTGAAATATTACCAAACTTTTCTATAAACAACAAAGATTATATTTTAAACTTGTTCAAATAATATCCCAACAGTCCTCTCAAGGACTCGTGGATTATGGCTACTGGCGATACCACGTAAAAATAAAACGCTGGATAAGGGTACCGCAAGGTCCAGTGGAAACCCTTAGCACTGCACCACAACCACAACTGCAGAACACGAAAAAATTTTAATAACGATAGCTACAGTTTTCATGGGGTACAAAAGTTATGCATGTTTACTTGTAAATAGTGTCAATGAATAAATTAGATTAGGCTTGCTATACACTACAGTAATTGTGATGATTAATTGCTATTTTAAAGTTCCATCGTATCATCGGTAGATATTGTTTCCTATTTTCAGCAAAAAAAATGTGCGCTATGCGCTTATATATATAACATTGATTTGATTAAGCTTTTAAGCTTTTAGCTGTACGTGTGAGTACACAGTAACACATTGCTCACAAAACAGTAACATCTGTAATACAGTAACATGCACTGTACAGTAACATCCACCCACAATACAGTAACGTCCACCCACAATACAGTAACATCCACCCACAATACAGTAACATCCACCCACAATACAGTAACATCCACCCACAATACAGTAACATCCACCCACAATACAGTAACATCCACCCACAATACAGTAACACCCACAGTGGGTGTGGGTGTGGGTGTGCCAAAAGCCCCATTTTTTCACTACTAACACCCTACCCTATCCCTTACATACATATCAACGTAGTTAAACAAATATCAATCCTAGACCCGAGCAAAAATCTAGATTGTTACGCCGCTGATTGCCGTAGCGGTTTGTGCATATCATTTGCTGAATAAGCCCAAACCTGTTGAATCTAAAATGTACGCCTACGCGCACTAAGTTTGTACATATAACGGGTACGCTAAGCTATGACCATCGATAGCAACATTGTGAGAAAACACATTTTCCATGACTCATTTCGGTGATTCTGGCAAAACGACAGTCGTGATGTACGGCCCAGAAATTTACTAGCGCAGTAAGCTCAATTAGAAAGTAAACTTAATCTGCGCTCATCGACTATTATGTTTTGTAATAGCCGAAAGCGAATCGCAAACCGTTGTTACGAAACAAATGCGAAAATTTTCATTTTTTTGATAACACAAAGTTGACAAAACCAGAAACAAGTACCAAAAATTACACCTTGTGTTCGTACAAAATATTGACAGCTTAGAATTTGCAGTGAATCTGTTATCTGATGCCTATAAGCTTTTGATTTGTATTATGCAGCGTTTACGTTATAAAGAACCCACCATGTGAAAGTTTTGTCCACCCTGGGTGTCTCTGCCACCATCAACACTATGGTGTCTTGGACACCATGGTGTTTATGATGGTATTTTCAGATAGTATGCATAGGCAGTGTACCGTCGGTGATAGTATGGTGTAGACTACACCATAAATTTTATATGGTGTTAGCTACACCATGCTGTTATTAACACGTAGTATATAATGCGTTTGTGTATGGTGTCCTTGACACCATCAGTAAAAAACAATAGGTAGATTAAGACACTATAGCTACGTTAATGGTGTCTCATACACCATCTTTTGCATTACATAGTGTGGGTATGTACCGTATACCACTGGATGGTGTGGTCTAGACCATAGGGGGACAAAACTTTCACATGGGGGGTCCTTTATAACGTAAACGCCGCATTAGTCTCTGCTGGCGAACAAATCTAACGTAATAGTATGTCACAAATTCATCGGTCCCTTGGTTTAGCTCGTAGTGTTAGCGAACAAATCCGGTAGATTTTTGTTCGCCAAAAAATCGGTAATTTTTGTTGAATTTTCGTGAACACAAATTTTCCGGATTAGTATCGCAGAGTTCACCAAAAAGTGTTCAATAACAGATTTTTAGCTGAAGTAGCAAAATAGGATTGTTGGGAGTTTGTTAATTTTACTGTCACATTACTGGACCGACGATTTCGACTTAAATCATCTGATTATAGGGCCACCGCTAAAAGCAAAAGAAGTAACAGCTATATGCCAACGTCAACGGCTTATTATTACTAACTCTGCATGAAGTTTCGATACTGTGTAATATTAAGATACGCGGCATAAAATAATAAGGGTTAAATGCGACAATGGAAAATGCGTACTAGTACTTTATAATACTAAACATAGTATTGTCTTCTTACACAAAATATTATATAAATGATACACAAAATTGGAATTTTTAAGGTGATAGAATAAATTGCTGAAAAAATGATTGAATACTTTTCGATCAGGAACGGAGCGGAGGTACAGAGTGAAAATACATATAACACATACACGCGGAACATTTGCAGCATTTAATAAATGAGATGCTTAAACAATGGTTTAGATTTTTTCGATTGCGAACGAAGCGGAGCTACATCGAGAAATTATATATAACAGATGCACAGCACATCTGCAGCATTTAATCAATGAGTTGATCAAAGAAACATTTAAAACTTTTCGATCGCGAACAGAGCGGTGGTACAGGGAGAAAATACATATAACACATACACACGGAACATTTGTAGCATTTAATGAATAAGTTGTTTAACGAATGGTTTAAATCTTTTTGATCCCGAACGAAGGGAGCTACATCGACAAACTATATATAACAGATACACACAACACATCTGCAGCATTTAATGAATAAATTACTGAAAAATAATTGAATACTTTTCGATCGAGAACGGAGCGGAGTTACAGAGTGAAAATTAATATAACACATACACGCGGAACATTTGCAGCATTTAATGAATGAGTTGCTTAAAGAATGGTTTAAATTATTTCGATCACGAACGAAGCGGCGCTACATCGAGAAATTGTGTATATATAACAGATACACACGGAATATCTGCAGCATTTAATGAATTAATTGCTCAAAAAATCATGTAAATCATTTCGAAAGCGAACGGAGCGCACGCAAACAGAAAATGTAGCGATGTATTGTCTTAGAAACAAATTCCGTCATGTGAAGTCAGGGGACGTATTAATGCACGACTAAACTTAAAATAACCCCGGCAACCATCCTATTTTGTATTTTTGGATAAAATTTGTTACGGAACGCTTTTTGGTCAATTGGAATTCACGTAAAACTGTTCGCGAACACAGCGCTCCCGATTCAAATCTAACCATTTTGTGTTAGAGAAAATTGAAGTAACATTACCCAAATGTTTGAGAACGAAAATTTGTTGATTTGATTGTGACGTCACTTTTGCATTAAATTTGTTCGCGAACACTGTATAATTCAAATTTAGATGGTGATACATTAGGGAACATAATTTCTGCAAACTGATATCGCCAAAATTCTGTTCGAGCACATGGTCTAATTTCTGGCACTTGATTTGATTATGCCAATTTTCGGTTAGTGAAAAACCGAATGAAATTAGGCCTATCTTTCGTAACAAGGGTTTGCGATTCGATATCGGTAATGACAGAATAGGATGGATGGCGGGGTCACCTTAAGTTTACTCACGCATAAGTCGTAAACCCCAAACACGACAGGCCCAAGCCCTTAACTTCACTTCACATGAGTGAGTTTGTTTTCATTATTTGTTGTTTGTTGTTTACTATTCGTACCATGCAGTAACTATGTATTATGTGTTATGTCGTTGGTTGTAGATGTTGTGTTTATGCATGTGTATTAACCTATACTACAAGTGAGTATGCATGTGTATTTATCTATACTAGAAGTGAGAGAAAATATTAATATATTTACGAAGTTATTGCGTCTCGAAACAATGTATTCAAGTGCAGTATCATGTGTCTATGTGCGTTTAGATAAGTTTCCTGAGTGCCGGAATATATTGCAGCTTTCACAGAAAAATGCGTGCAAAATCGGGCAGTTCGTTTTGTCTCTTACGGTCGTCCGTAAGAGACAAAAATCTCTTAAGGCTGGCTGTATAATATTTTAGTTCCATATAGATAGCTATAAGGCACTTTTGTCTCTTATAGTCAACTGTAAGTTGTTTGGCTTATGATGGGATATGGCAAAAAATTGGAAGGAAATTGGCAAAATTGAAAGTTCTCTGTGGCGCGACGTCGCCTTCCAAATGGCTCTATCCCCTGAAATCAGCCCTTTCACCCCGTCAGCCTCGACTACCACCTGAAACCTCCGGGCGTCAGCGTTTTTCGTAAATATAACGATTCTTTGAAGATTCGACTTCACAGTGGCTTGCTAACCGACTGAAAATAATGAAATGTTTGTGAAAATGCATGTCTTTTCTTTGTTTGTACTGGGGATGAGAACTACCCTTATCTTATAGGCCCGGCCTGAAATTTGATCCACCTCCTTGCGCAGCAGGCCAGAAGCTGGCCCGTCCCGAATGACAACTGAGCGGGTCCGTCCCGAGGGATACCGAAGCAGGCCCAGCCCGGACCTAAAAAACTAAAGTAGCTGATGTGCAGTGGCGCATCCTAGGGGAGGAGACAAGTTAGAGTGCCCGTTTAGGTCTCAAGCTGAACATTTTTGCTCATTTTTCAAGAAGCAGTGCGTGACCAGTCCCCAAGCACCAATACAAACTGGGGGGGCACCAATATCAAACAAGAGGTGGGACCAATATCAAGCTGGAGGGGGCACCATTATCAAACTGAAGCCGGGCACCAATATCAAACAGGAGGGGCACCAATATCAAACAGGAGGGGGCACCAATATCAAACTGGAGGGGCACCGATATTAAACTAGTGGGGGCACCAATATCAAAATGGACGGTGGCACCAATATCAAACTGGAGGGGGCACTGATATTAAACTAGTGGGGGCACCAATATCAAAATGGAGGGTGGCACCAATATCAAACTTGAAATTGTCTTTTACAGCTTGTACAAATGCCCGAAACAGACACAAATCTCTAATAGCAAGCTAAAAGAGACTTAAATCTCTTTCACTTAGTAGTAACAGATTTTTGTCTCTTTCGGCTAGCTGCAAGATACTATTGTGTTTTATAACAAGATATATGAGACAAATGTCTCTTACAGCTATCCGTAAGGTTTTGAAGTCTCTTACGGTTGGCTTCAAGAGACTTTTGTCTTTAACTGCGATTTTTTACAAACTAAAATCTGTTATAACTGTTTATAAGATATTTTTATCTTGTATGGCCAGTCGTTAAAGACTTTTATCTCTTGTGGCCAGCTCTAAAATACAAAAGTCTCTTACGGACAGCTGTAAGAGGCTAAAATATTCTTACAGTTGTCTGTAAGATATTAAAATATCTTACAATTTAAGAGACAAAAATGCCTTATAGCTATCTATGTGTAACTAAAATATTATACAGCCAGTCTTAAGAGATTTTTGTATCTTACGGACAGCCGTAAGAGACAAAACTGCCCGGATTTTGCACGCATATTTCTGTGAAAGCTGCATATGTACTATTGTTTGTTGAAAATTTTGTACAGTTTGCAGGTGCATTTTAAGACTCCTTAAACATTAGGCCTACATTAGCGGACATGTGTACGTGTACCTACAGGATTTTCGAATAAAATTTTAAAATTTGTTTACACTTAAGAATTCGGGGAAAATCATAAAAAGTTATTCTCCACAGACTAAAGCTCAATTAAGTTTAAGAGGGAATTTTACGGGAGTGGAGATAGAGTAAAACTTGTAAATTTTATACGAAATTTAGGACACTTAGAGAATCTATAGGGACAAAATTGCGAGTAAGTCTTATAGCTCAGATTTTTAAGTGTTTGCGCAGTTAGCTCATGGCCTCAGTCGACCTAAGAAACTGCGCAGTTAAGGTGAGTACGGTTCAGTTGTTTATGTGTTTTATATGAGTATTATATTCGTTGCGTTGCTTTGTATAGGAAGAAATAAACGATATTTGTCATAGGTCGGTTACAAAAAGATATAAATAACACATACACACGGAACGTCTACAACATTAAAAATGAATGAGTTGTTCAAAGAATGATTTAAAACTTTTCGATCGCGAAAAGAATGGAGGTACAGGGTGAAAATACATATAGCACATACACGCTGAACATCTGCAAATATAATGAATGAGTAGCTCAACGAATCATTTAAAGTTTTTCGATTGCGAACGAAGCGGCGGTACAGGGAGGAAATATAATTAACAGATACACGCGGAACGTCTGCAGCATTTAACGAATAAATTGCTCAAAGAATGATCTAAAACTTTTCGATCGCGAGCGCACCGGTGGTAGAGGGAGAAAATATAAATAACACATACACGGGAAACATCTGCAGCATTTAATAGATGAGTTGCTCAAACAATGATTTAAAATATTTCGATCGTGAACGGAGTGAAAATATAGAGAGAAAATTTATATAACAGGTACAGGCAGAACATAAGCAGCATTTAATGAATGATTTGCTCATAGAATGATTTAAAACATTTCGATCGCGAACAGAGCTGAATAACAGGGAGAATACATAAATAACACATACAGGGGAACATCTGCAGCATTTAATAGATGGGTTGCTCAAAAAATGATTTAAAATATTTCGATCGTGAACGGAGCGGATGTACAGTGAGAAAATATAAATAACACATACACGCGGAACGTCTACAGCATTTAACGAAGAAAGGTTACTTGCTTATATAATCATTTAAAACTTAGGAAAGGGAGGAGTAAGAGGATTGGGAAAAGGAAATTGGGAAATAGGTGAGTGAGAAAAATAAGTTTTCTGAGCGTTGATACTGGGAAATTATGGGGAAGGTAAATTTAAAAGAAAGAGAAATGTCGGGAAAATTTTGGAAATTGTAAAAAAGGCTGGTAGGGAGAGATTTGTTTTGTGGAAGGCGGAAAAGGACTGATGACAAATGGAGTAACAAGAATGGGGTGAAACAGAAAAAGGAAATTTGAGAGAGATTAAAAAAATAAAGGCTAGTTTCATGAGGCGTTTTGAGGGAAAGGGTAAAAGGAGAAACTTTGTGAAAAGTAGAAATGCCAGAACGAGTTTGTACAGCAAGATGAACAGTGGAAGAAATGTATTATGCTTGCGAAAGTGGTAAAGTGGTTTAAAGAAGAAATTGAAAAGAGATTGAGAAACATATAGAGTGTAATTTGAGGGGAATTAAATTGGGAAATGTTGGGGAAATTTGAAAAAGCTAAGAAAATAGGATAGAATTTATAGAAAAGAGTACCAGAATGGAAACTGGAAGAATATGTTGATAACAAGGGTAAAGAAACTAATATTATAATTAAATATTAATAGTTAGAGCAAAATATTAAATTAAAATTCCTAGGACAAAATTATTTCTACTCATTTGTCATTATGTAAACATTTAGTTATATATATGCATGAAATTACATAGCTAGATAATGCATATGTATGCAGGAGAATATAAAATCACATTATATATTAATGTTACTAGGCCACAGGGGAGAAGCCGGGTCCAAACTCGTCCTATAACCCCAAAAATTTTTCAAAACCCGGAATTTTCACTATTTTAGTTATGACACAACCCCACCCCAGCACTTATGCTAAGTTTCTTAAACATTGTTTTGTTGTTTTCGTTCCAAGGTTGTGCTAGTTTGCATTTTCAGCAAAGAATTAGCTGAAACTATACAAGTTATCGAGGTATAGGGAGCAGCGTTACCGGCGAGAATTGTAGCCGAATTAATAGTGGTGCTAAGGAACGGTGCCTTAATTGTGTCTTAATTTTTAAATAAACATTTTGTTTATGGCTTTGGTGCTTGCTTATCTACACATCGAATGAATCGAGCTAATCACGCCGCCACGCTATACCGAATCGTATCGTTGCTAAAGAATAGGCACACGCAGAGAGAAGGCGACCACTTAGTTCCCGCCAGCATACTACAGGCCACACCTCGGAGCGCACATCGTTCAATGAGAATCTCGTCCCAATTTAACATCCGATAGCCGTCATAAGAAAATCCCATCCAAACCCCTACCCCTTTTCAAAGAGCACAAAATATAACAATAAAAACATGTGTCTGTCGGGGATCCGGTAGGCTACAAGGAGGAATCCCGGTGCCACCCCGTCCCGAATTCCCAAAAATATTCCAAAAACCCAAGCTTTCACCATTTTTATCATTAAACTACCCCTTCCTGGCACTTATCCTAATATATCCATTTTGTAGTTTTAGTTGTTTATTGTCGGGAAGTACACTCGTGCGTTGTATCCTTAGTGATCCGGAAAGAAGTTTGCTGCTACCTGGCTTTGGTCTTACACTTACTTCCTGGTTCTCTGGGGTAAAAAATTACGCTTAGTGTAATTTAGTGATATTTTGTTTAATTCGCAATTGATCTCATAGCTACCAAGTACCAACGTATGGTAGCTTACTTCAGCTGTTATGGGTGTGCTTTTATGAGCCTAGGCGCAATTGTTTGTAGCTTTGCAACTTGGTTTATGATTGCTATGGACCATTATCTTATCTAAAGCTAAGAGCGTAAAGAATTACGCGAGATTTAATGGCATTCACAGCTTGTACATTTGGTTTATGAATTCTTGATGTTTGGTTAAAGAACTTATGTTATTGGCCCAGAAACTTCACAGCTAGGTATTAAAAAGTAATTACCCATAACGCTAGCAATATTATTTTCGTATATAAAAACTTTAGGTCACATATTTATCAGTACTGGTGATAACGTATTAACTAATATAAGTTAGTAATAGTTCAAAACATCGGCCTAGTGAGTTGTCCCGTGGAGTTAGATTTGGAGGAATTGCCTGAGAATAACCCGGAACGAGTGAGGGGCGAATATTCGGTTATCCCATCAAGCTACTCGTATTACCAACTGCGGTCAGCCATCCGGGGTCTGGAGCAAATTAAGAGAATAACTGATAGCAGCTTGCGACTACTAGCCAGTTTTTATAATAGCGTAGTTCGTCAGCCATCCGGAGGTAGGTACATTAATATAAGCAGTATTAGCGTAATTTTAAGAAATTTTACCCAGGTAATTAAATAATCGTGCAGCTGTCAGACATCCGGGGGCGATTGCATCAACTCACAAGAGCTTTAATGTAGTTTCAGTTAACCGAAATCGTAACAGTTATCACCGTAGTTAATGCGGTGTGTTAGCCATCTGTGGACATCCGACTAAAAATAAGAACTGTATTAGTGTAAATCTAAGGACTTAGGTTCAAGTCTTCAGTTAATCGCGCAGTTATCAACCATCTGGGGACCATTGCTTCAACATCACAAGACGGTTAATAGAATTAGCGATACGTAAACCTTAGCGCTAGTGGAAACAGCAATAAAAAAGCCGACGGAACAGAACAGTGAGTGGCTTTTAGACGAAAAGAAAAGCTAGAGCAAAAGCTAATAGTAGAGCTCAGAGATGTGTACGTAGTTGTGGTACCAAAGAAAGCGCCTTGATTTTGTACTAGTACTTGCAATAAAGATTTTTACTTGCGGGTTTTGCGGTTAAATATCTTAATTGGGAGTGAGTACAGCTAGTCACGCGCATCGCTCAGTCGCTTGCAGCACCGCAAAAAAGATAAAGCTACGTGAAAAGAAGGCGGACCACATAGTTCCCAACCGGCACACTACTGGCCACATCTCGAACACCACAGTTTGCGGCGACTAATCCCGTACCAATTAAAAATTCGATAGCTGTCATAAGAAAATACCATCCAACCCTACCCCCAGGTAAAATCTCAAAAAATATAAAAACAATGTCATTTTAGGCTGAAATATTGGGGATAGGGGTTGGAATGCGATTTTTTATGACGGTTATTGGTATTTATATGGTGAAGGAATTCGTCACCGAAGATTGATGGGAACGAGGTGTAGGCACTAGTATGCCGGTAGCGAATATGGAACCCGTTGTTTTAGATTTACAATCTATGTCTTGCGAGGCGGTGTGACTACCTCTAGGCACTCGTGTCTAAAGACTTTGAAACTAAAGACTCGAATAAAAATGTTTATTTATAAAACGGTTAGATATCAGGTACACCATTTCACGGCACAATTTTTTAGGTTTACGCTAACTTATGACCACCGGTATTTTACTCCTCGTTTTGTATTGCTCTGTCAAAAGTGTGGTTCTACTGGCCCTTCTTTCACTTTATTTTATTATCTTTTACGATTTAGGTTATCTAATATTGCAAGTTGTCTTTTGACGTTAATACAAAGTGCCCCGGACGAAAGCGCTCTGTAGTTCTAATTAATTACCTGAGCCTAGGTCCTTAGATTTAAGCTATTTAATAACCCCTATCGTAGATAACTTACACCCGGACGAAATGCCCGAGTGTTATATTATGAACTAGATTGTGACGAAGGTACACAACCTAGGTGGAAATTTGTCTATCTAAGTACTCCGGTGTCATGAAAAAATGTCTCCCATAAAAATAGGTCCCATGGACAGATTTTTTTGAAAATTTCGGTCCGACCCTAAAAAATTCGACCCCTCGGTTTCTGCCCTATTTTATCAAACTAATACTATAGTTCATTACCTTTACACATTCCTTACGCTACTACGTGCTTGAAGAAATAAACAACCCACATACACGGTGAAAAGTTCAAAACTAAAAATACAAAGTGAAATCATCTCTTAGTTTTCTCAACTCAAATGTCTTCGTCAACTGATGTGACAACATTGTAATCAATATTGTCTTCGTTAACAAGTTAACAAAATCGCGTGAGTTTGAGTTTGCCAACTTGACGCAAGAGAACTTCTACAGCGCGGGCAATCACAACTGTCACCACTGCGGCAATAAACTTCAACGTCGAAACCCGTAACATGATCAGTTGCGATAATTTAGAAGTCTATTGCCCAGGTTTCATGGTCACGCATTCTCTAACTGCCCAAATAGTTCTCAATATTTTGCCCCAAATAGGATTCCAAGAGTTCGCGCAGATTGTCAGTCGACATCTGTTGAAAGATAATGTCACGCAACTGCTGGTGATGTCTCTCTGTGCCAGTTAGACAGTACGAAATAACACGAAAATAACAGGTCCATTTTCCAGCAAAACGTTAACACTTTTTGGCTTGTTCAGACATTCCCGCTGTTGGAAAACTAGCGGCCGACAATTACCCTTAATGCACATAGACTCTGCCACTTTTTGCGTTGAAGAACAGTTGGTGGACAAAATCTTCTAGCTTTTGACGCTTTGGCTTTTTGACTTGTCTCACCTCTGAGTTTTTTGTCCGATGTCCTCTCTGTCTAATTTGTAAACAAAGTTGCACTTACTTTTTGCTTCTGAATGCTGCCTTGGCTATCTTTTAATCGGGCAAACTGTTTGGAAGAACTTCGTGCACAGTATACGGACCACTTTAACGTTTTTCTAATTTTGAGCCTGTTTTTGAGGCTCTTTTCGCGTTGTAGATTATTAACACTTTGTGCCTTCCTGAAAGCTAAATGTCAAAGCTCGTTTTCGAGCATACTGCCTTTTTTGAGTTTCGTGGGCTTTGGACACATTAGCTTTCACCTTTTGCCATTTGCGTCTTCCAGAGATGGCGTAGCTGCATCACTGTTGAGACTGGTACCTGATTGCAGTGGATTTCTTTCACAGAGTACCTCAAACGGCTTAACGTTTGTGGATGATTGTTCTGCAGTATTGTAAACAATACGGTGCCTCTAGCAGGCATTTATCTAAATGCGTTTGGTTCTCATCGACTTCAACAACATGTTTTGAAGATTCTGGCTGAACCTTCCAGCAAGGCCTTGCCATTGGGGGTGATAAGCTGAAGAAAACCGCTGCTCTACTTTGTTTACTGAAGTCAATTTAAATGACGTTAATAAACTCTCTACATTGGTCAGACGATACGATTTTCGGAAACCTTTGTTCAAAAATATGTGGTACTGAGCACCGGCGACAGTTTCTGCTGACTTGTCACATAGAGGTGCAGCTTTAGCACATTTGCTTAATAAATCAATGTCAGGGCCATGTAAATGTCAGCATGTACTTGCAACTTGCTACTTGGCAGGATTTGGAACAGGTCAATTTCAACGTGGTACCAGACTGAGTGCACTGGCAGAGGGTGAATTTCTGCTTTATGGTTTATCAAAATCTTGATGGTTATATCACGACAATATAAAATGGAATGACAATAGAGTAAACCAAAAACTATAACCATGCTTCAATATAGACATCACGTGTGGTTTATATAAGCTGCGTAAAACTTAAAATACATTAATAAACATTAAAGTGTTAACTTATCAACCTACAGAAACATTAAAATACGACATTGTAATACAATATCGACACGGTTACCTTTTTCCACCGAAAAGTTTTGAGAAGTCCTCCTTATAGCGCGTTTCAAATCTTTTATCTTTGCAGTTGAATACCCTTCGTTTGACCACTTCCCTGGTTGGATAAGTCTAGTTTGGATAGAAAATGTTGAATATGGTCACATTGTCTCATTTTAGTTAATTTTTATTGCTGCACAACAGATATGATATCAAGACCTAAAATAAAATTCTTTGTGTCTCAGAACATGAAATGACCTCATAAGATGAGGCAGAAACTGAGACCTAATTTTTCAGGGTAGGACCGACATTTTGGAAAACATCTGTTCGGGGGAACCGATATTTTCAGAAAAAATCAGTCCGTTTTTTTATGATACCGGCACCTGGACGAAATGCGACAACAGCTGGTTATGAGGAGAAAAGAGATCTCAATATCGGTTGTTCTAATCCGCTCGGTAGCCCTACTCCACGAAAGTAGTTCTTTCGCTTTACACTACAGCAGCTCATACTTTAAGCACAAAGCCTAATCGTTAAAAGCACAAATACTTCAAAAAAATCCGTAAACTCCGCTTCCGTACTTGTGTGTGGCGTCGCCATATTTCGTCGACCCAAAATTCCCAATTTTATTGTGACGTCTTGGGAGGGTGATAGCCTGCATTTGAGGAGATTTCGGGCATGAAAAACTTATTGCGGGTGTTTGTTTTGTTCTAACTTGTGCGGTATTGTGTGATATCCACATATAGCATATCGACGTATGCTATCGAGAGCTGCTTGGTTGTGCAAGCAAAAACCGTAGGTGTACCTATACTTCTCTACGTGCTGTAATCTCGATAGAGTTAGTAGTATAAGAATTACGAATTACGGTAAAATGAACTGATGCCAACACTCGTTATCCCGCTGGCATTCTACTGGCCACACCTCGAACCACACAATCTTCGGTGACGAAGCCCATCGCCCTTTATAATACTGATAGCCCACATAAAATCATACTTACACCGCAACCCCTCCTGTTCGAAGACTAAAATAACAATAAAAACTCAAGGTTATATAAGGGTTTTATATACAAATATAGGACATGTCAGGCCACATAGCTCACCAAAAATGAATACCTAGGACGCAGGGAATAACCGGAACCGAAATTTACCGGAACCGGAACCAGCAACAGAACCGTCCATTTAAACCGGATACGGAACCGGAACCGGAACCTGGTCTTCGAAATTTATATATAGTAAAACAGATGATGGAAGAAATGAAGGTATAGTGGATTTAAAATGCATTAAAAATAACTTTTACATTAAACTTAATGTATTGCGATGGTATTATTGCCTTTCTGAAACTTTAAAGAGACTGAGGAAGCTAATAATGCTTATTTATCGATCAAATATGTCGGTTTTTGGACATTCAGAGCAAAAAATGTGTTCGACTATACACCATTGCGTATACTGCGTCAAATCGAATATGCTTACAAAGCTTGGAGCGTAGAATACACACTTTCGCTCTGTCTCCAGTCGCCTCCCTTTACTACACATACGTTTGTTGCATGTTCTACTGTAGGAAACTTAAAATTATTGGTTTATATGATTCTAAGAGAAAATAATAGATAGAAGGTAATTTTCTGATCAGTGGTCAGAGACACTGTTTAGGCTAGCGTTGGACAAACAGTGCCCGTCAGTTAGATCATAATGATGATAACTTTCTAATCAGAATGTCATAAATGACACACTGTGATGCTGCTCGCACAGTTTCAATAAATACAGTTCACTGCCAAGAAAGCAGTTTCTGGCTGCGTGGCAGATAACGTTAGTTTACTTCAATTTAGACTAATTTACCAAGTTTGCAAGCGCACTGGCTGGTGCTTGAGGCAATTTATGTTAGCCAAGCATACCCTAAGTACTTCTGCGTAAGCCATACTCTGTTACCGAGTTAGACCAGTTTAATTCAAACGTATATATCTCACAGACTTCTGGATGTGTAAAATAGCTGCTACAAGCATCGACCTGGCTTTGATTTTACAAACTCCTGCAGGTTATTATGAAAAATTCCTGCTCAAATTATGTGCCTTACTTTCGTTTCACACGGCAAATTGGTTAGTTAATCTTTTCTTTTGCTTGGTTGTATTGGAGCTTGATCATTGTATAATATATATTACATATGTTTGGATTACAGGATGAAGCAAAACCGTGGAAAATTTCAAATTTTTAAACCGGAATTCCATTTCTGGTATGGTTTTTGCCCTTTGCCGGAACCGCAACCGGAACACGATTTTCGCCGGAACCGGAATTCCGGTTACTCCCTGCTAGGACGCTAAAGAGGAAATACTGCCAGCTCTGACAAAAGCATGGAGTAAAACTGTCGCCTCTCAATAGCCAACGTGTAATCAAGTTCCTTCTATGTGGACAGAGTCGATCGACACGGCAAAGCGGAACCTACAGCAACCTAGGAACATGTGTTTCGGCATGCACAGTGAATAGGTGATCGCAGCGCTACTTCCGTAACACGAATTAACTTAGCGAGCATACCAGCTAACGAACGTGGCGTATCATCCGAACGTTTATTTCTAATCTAGTTCGTACATCGCAATTTCAGCTAACTCATCCCACATGAGAGTTTAATACCACAGCCATATATATTTATGTAACAGACCGCTGCGTACGCAAAAAATGTGAACTGGAACTTGTATTTTGAGCACGAAACATGATCGAAAATTACTGTATTTTACATCCGGGTAGTAAGACGCTTTAGAATAAATTATATCGAGGAGCATGCTAAAACCGTACTGGATAGCAACTGATGTTTATAAGGCTGGGTATAGTGAACTAGCTGAACCAGTGGTATGATAAAACAATCGAAGTAGTAGAGCTGATATTAGCTTGTATTATAAACTGCGTGGCAATTGGTTTTCTAGCAAATATCGTTATTTGGATAATGTAGTTATTGTTTATTTTTTGCAAACACAAAATAAGAGCACCTACCACGTTTTTATATCCCACTGTTATTAACTGCAGCTATGAGCTGTCATCAGCTAGCGCCTGAGAACGAACCAGGGCTCGAATGGAACGCTTCGTTTTCAGCTTACACACAGCTATCATAGTAAATAAAACCTATATATAATTGGTTTCATGACGGAAGAACAGGTTATAAGAAATTAGGTGCGAAAAATGACGAGTTTTTGAATAAAATCAGCATTTGATGAATTTTGTGGCCGAAACTATTTTGACCTGTTGTATTTGGAACGCCAGACCTAATTCGTGATACAATGAGATGAGGACATTTGCTTGGTTGAAATTTTTCATATTATATATATGAAATATAATATGCAGTTTCGTGTAGTATTACAGATGTGCTAGCGGTTTTATGTGTACACTGCTCAACAATCTTCTGCTCGAACGCTCACAAAATCGATACGAATTGGAACTTTTTGAGTTTGGCCGGTTGCTTGTTCACCAACTTTTTAGGTTATAACATCACATCGGAAAACGGAGACAGCAGTTAAAAATTTACATACATTTTATGGCAGACCTGAAAGTTAAAGAGTTCGAACTGTGGGTCAAAAGATAAAGAGTGTACCGATACATAGTTGTTAGTCAAAAAAGGTGTTATGCGACTGTTGCGGCGCCGCCGACATTGTCAATCCTTCACTTTTACGTCAAATTTAGTTATCGAAATTCCGTGGTTGCAGTGCTATTTTCATTGTCGACCAAAACATCTTCCTGGTTAATGAAAGAGTCGAAGATAAGTCCTCTTTCCCTATTCCGGTAGCTTGCCGTAATATATATATTTATTCATCATAGCAGAAATCTTTTTAGAAAAAAATAGGACCCTTTGTTCCTTTTCATAAATAAATGACTCGGTTCTGTTGAACAAATATAGACAAGTAAGTGTCTATGACAACACTTGTGCGTTGTGGTGTAACTTTCCCACACAGGAGTTTGAGCCCCCAGGTATTTCGGCTTTCTCCAGGTGCATCCCAGATCAGACTCCTAGGTATTTTTGATGTCCTCGTTCAGATCCCTCAGGTCCCCTTAGACTTGTTTCTGCACGAGCAAACAAAGGCAATTTTTTTCTCTCTGAGACAAAAATGCGTCAGTTTTTTCTTATAAAGCTAGAACACACCAAATTTGCCTTCTTTCGGTAGGGTTTCACTGCTGTTAATCAACTTTTTATACTATTTCAATCCCCGAGTCCAGTTAGGGAGTCCATCAGTTAGACCCGTGGGGAAACCGAATTTCTCTTCCCCCAGTTCGTCCTGTTGGTCCAGCCTCAGTTCAATACCCCCAGGTAGTTTGGAGGCATTTTGGCAAATCCAGAAGGTTGGTCATTTTTTAATCCTGATGATGCATTTTCTGTATTGAAACACTGTTACATGACTATTCACTATATATCTTTATAACCTTTTATATTCAAATATGCATTGATCGTGATATATATAAGTCGTGAAGCTTTATATCATTATACGACATAAGAAAGTTATATATACTCATGTGGATCTAGCGCCCGAATTCTCTATTTATGAATCACATTGAGTTTCAGGAGACAGGACTGCTTGTTATTGTTCTTGCCGAAGCCGATTCGCACGGTTCCTGTCAAACATTGTCACCGTGTGTCAAGATGTCATGTATAGTATTTGGCCTATAATTTTTAATCGCATAGCTGAATTTTAATTATATTTACACATTCGAACAAAATTATATTTCAGGGATCCTTATTAATAATCGCTGTCGAATGTAAACTCACGATTGTTTATGTCTTCTGAGAATCCCAAGAAATTATCATATTCGTATAATTCATGGGAACGGTAGGATTTTGTGCTTATTTTTGCACATTAGTGAACGGCTAGAACATAAGATTTTAAACTATTGAAGCTTACTGTGTTTTAAGCATACTTGTGAGTAACTGATCAGTGTGAAATATAGGTTGCGGCTGGGGAATAATGTATGGTGGTCATGGTTTCATATTATAATGTTTGATATTGTAAATGTCACTGAATATGATTTAAATACCCAGGTTGTTGTGTTAGATGTTTTGCGTTAGCTTTCATGAACTAGCTATAGCAAAAGGAGCTGAAGAGTGAATGGTAACATGTAGAGGATTCGATTTTCATTCTCGGATCCTTCAAATGCTTCATTTCGAAAATTGTTGACTACATTTGTCATTTTTCAGTTTAGCCCTAAAATGACATCGGCATCAAAGGTAAGATTCCGTGACGATTCTTGGGGCATTTTTTAATGTTTTAGCAAAATTTATACCACAAATATATAGGTATTAAAAAAAATTTCTTGATAGTTATTATTTTGTTTTTTTTCAGACTGAAAACTGTGTTATCAGTGCTTCAACAAACTGAACGCAGCGCGGGTCAGCTAAAAGGTGAAATTGAGACGAAGCTACAGACTACTTCACGAACTCGAAATAAGGTAGTGCATTCTGTTTTCTGGACGCTTCGTGATAACGGTTAGCGGAACGATCATGACTACTTATTGATGTACGACGAAGTGGCTGTATATTGCAATAATAATCTGTATTAGCATAAGGTTCTGTGACATTATTGAACCTGAGCGAGCAGAGTTTTCTCAAATAGAGGCTAATTGCGACAAATATTTTTCTGCGTTCCTGCATCTTCGCCAGATTGATGGATTTTTGCAGTTTTTTTATTTTATACGCAATGAAATGTAGTTGTATTTACTTTGCTTCCATGATGTCCTGCTAAAATTTTCTCAAAACCGACACGAATTGGATACTTTGTTGGCCATTTGGCATCACCAGCATTTTAGTTTACAACTCTGTCAGAAGAATCTAAAAATAGAGGCCACTATGCAGAACTTGAGAGCAAGAACTTTGCTGTTATGGAACGGGCTGCGGTAGCTGCCTTTGTAACGACAAAATAATCACTAACCACACAGTAGCTTTGCTAGTTCCTAGTGTAAGGAATAGTGGGTTTGCCCAAAAATATTTACGTAATGTATTGATCGCCCCAGCGTTGTACCACGATGTATATACCTTCAATGGAAGCAGTTGCGTCCATTGTGACATAACTTACGCTGCCATGTATAATTGAACACATACGTTTATCTCAGAGGCTGACCGCGAGAAGCTCTAGGGACGTCACTTAGATCTATAAATGAAGTGAATGTGAGGTATTTTATCTTTTTAGCTCTCTCTCTCTTCAACTTCCCGGAATGACGAAATACACAACCGATATATATTAACTGCAACGTGATTGCCATTTCAGTGCAAATTTTCTGTTTTCATTTCAGCTTTGAAACTATACTACTTTTTATTTCCAAAGATCAAAGTAAACTATCAAATTAGCATTCATAACTTTAAAGAAAGATAAAAAGTGATATTTTAGGACTATTTTTTTCGCTTCAAACGTCCCTAGTCATTGATGTAGGGACACAGAACGCGGATGCTAATTATTAGTTTAGTCGCATTCAGTAACAAATATGTAGACTAATGTCAAACTTTCGCGAACAAATACATTTAAGATCAAAACGATGAAATAATAGCTTAACTAGTAGCTCGCAAAGCAAGTGAAAACGAAGCAGGTGTGGCTACTTTGCGCTTATTGACTATTTTGTCGTTCCAAGTTCAGGTCACTAAGCCAGCTTAAATACCAAGATAGCATCTATGCGCCGAGAATATATCAATAACAATACAAAGGTGTAATATATATATAGAACCAAATAACTCATTATTTCTTCTTCCAATGACCAAATAGTCAATAACTGTTGAAATTTATAAATGACAAATTTTAAGAAAATTATAATTTGAAGAGCGATTTTTTTCGTAGTAGGGCCCCTAAGATCTGTCTTATGTGATGTATACCACGTAAATACAACTCCTTTTATTGTTTTTAGAAACCGCTAAAGCCTACGTTCGATTGCTCTACATAAATCTAAATATTGGACATTTGACGAAATTTAACTATTTTTTTGTGGCGAAATTTACCAAATTTTGATCCGGTACCGCCCCGCCAGGATAATAGCATAGGCAATATATGGTGAAAAACAATGTGATCCCAACTTGTTTAATGGGTTTAAATAACCATATAACCCCATAGTTCGCACCAAACAAGCAAAAACCTTGCTTTGTAAAAATTTTGAAATTTCCATTTTTTTTTGTATTTTCTTAAACTTTGATTTTCGGAAGCTTTGCCAAAAATGCATGACAATAACTTTGTAGCTCTCGATGAGAAAATTTTCGAAGCCTCTATCTCGAGATATATGTCGCGAAAAAAAGATACCCGGATGGCCAAATTAAAAAATGTAACCTTTGACCCACTTGGGGGCGCAACTTGAAAAAGAAATCGTGGTCGGCGCGTTTTGCAACTAATAAAATGGTACACATAGACTGAAATATAGATCAGATAGAAAAAATTAGTGGGGATAAATCCACCCGGTGATGAATTATGAACTCCTCAGACGGAGCAAAATTTTTTTATGTTTTTTGCCACTACCAAAGTTATAGGTGGAAACTCCGCTCGCTTCGTTTCAAATGTCCGCATATGCCCACCATTCACGTAATAATTATAAAACGCACTTATTCATTTTACTTATTCCAAATTTGACTCCTAGATCCGAACCGGCTACAGGGACAAGAATGATGTGGAGCAACGTTATGCGTGAATAAACTTAAGATGATCACACCAATCATCCTATTTCTTAATGACTAATATCGACTTGGAAACCCTTTTTAATACGGAAAACGTGCTGAATTTCATTCGGATTTTTGGTAATCGAAAATTGGCAAAATATAATAATAGTGCCAGAAATTTTACCTCCTTCTCGAACAGAATTTTGGCTATTTTCAGTTTGTAGAAATTATGTTCCCTAGTGGCTACCACGTTTGCACACAATTAGTGTTCACTGACAAATTTGATGCAACAGTAACATCACGAGCAAATCGATCTTATAGTTACTCTCTTGGTGGTCGTGAACAAATTTCATTTAACTGAAATTCGACAAATTTTCGCTCACAAAAATTTCGGTAAATTTACTAAAATTTTCGCGAACGCGTCGAATTTAATCAGAAAGGACTGTATGTTTGCTGGGATTTCAATTGATCAAAAGCGTTCTGTAACAATTTGTATGTAAAATTACAAAATAAGATGGTTGGTGGGGTTACCTTAAGTTTACTCTCCCATTATAGCTAAATTTAATTTGTTTAGTGTATGTATCATATTTACTCACCCGACGCCTCTGTGAACTGTTGCATTGTTAGACAAGTGTGACTGACCTGTTCACATGTGGGGGAGGGGAAATTAAATACATAGCTTTCAAAATCTCCCATTTTCGTCAAATTTTCCCAATGTTTGCCCATTTGCCCGAAGTCCCTATGTTGATCTAAATCTGTGATTCGTTAATATCTCTAAATTCATGTTTTTGTCTATCAGATATTGTTTACATATTAATTATACTCTTATTTCTACTGCTAAAAGGCTGTTTGGGGTTTTCAAAGTTTCATCGACTTTTTATAATGTGTGGACATGGTAGCTTGCTACAGATATTTTTATTTAATATTAAGGGTGTTTTAACGTCCTGAGATTTTACACAAGCAATAGTACCACACACAGGGAATTAAAACGCCGAGAAGTGTGAATAGCGCACTTGGACCTCGACATGACAGTGTCTCATGTCCGGGACTTTGATCCGCGAGGGGGACAACAATTTTTTATGCTGCACCCCTGTTAAAACTACACTTTCTTAGAAAATTTCAACAAATCGCTGTTTTTATGTCGCTACAACATCTTAAGACCGTCATTCTGGCGTTTTTGATCGACCAATGAAGCCAAAAATTGGACTTTTGATTGGTTTATGGCTTTTCCCGGGTTTTGGCGGTCCACCAGTGCGATGAAACTGTCGTCCTTTGGGCGTCCGCGTGTTAGCTGATTCTGACTCATTGGGAACGACAGCCCGTTAACTCAAGAAATGCTAATTTTGTTGTCAATGCCTTTTCATAAAAATGACTACTGGCACGGCTATTTGGAGGTAGTAGGGAAGATTTTGTTTTATGAAACAGAACTAACCAACTTTTACTTTCTTATGCTTGAGTTAAGACAATCTCTTAATATGTTTCTACTCAAATAATACGAAAATGTGAAAAAATTCAAGCTCAATTTTAATCGGTATTCCAAATCAATATTTAACCGGAACCGAAATCCAAGATCGTTTTTTGCGGAAACGGAATTTTTTGACTCCCTGGTATATAATGTGGAGTGACCAAGATTCTGCGTCCAGTTTCAGTTAGGAAGAAAGCTAAAGCGTTATCGGAATCGAAATTTGGGCTTAAGAAATTTGCAATCCACATTGTGTCATTGTGGTGTATCGGATGTATAATTAAAATTTGTTCACGACATTTTTTGAACATTTAACTCAATTATCTATCTTGGCTGTAATGTTCATTAGTTCGACCCTGATCTGAGTAAAGGGCATATCGCCTTTAAATGGCGGATTTCACAATTGCGTACTGGTGCATTAGTATAGGTAATCAATTTTATTCTGAGCTAACAGCGTATGTTCTCTGATGTAAAAATAAGAAAGTTATGCATGTAAATATAAACGGCTCAAGTCTAAAGAAAAATAAGCAAAAGGCCTAACTCTATAATGTGTTTTGCAACAAATTAAACAAGCAGATCAGATATATAAATATGAGAAAATGGACTATCCAGTTAGGCCTTTTGCACAATGGCCTTTAAATGAGATAGGCCTATTGCACAATGGCCTTTAAATGAGATAAGCCTTTTGCACAATGGCCTTTAAATGAGATAGACCTTTTGCACAATGGGCTTTAAATGAGATAGACCTTTTGCACTACGGCCTTTAAATGAGATAGGCCTTTTACACAATGGCCTTTAAATGTGATAGACCTTTTGCACAATGTCCTTTAAATGATATATTTTGTACAATGGCCTTTAAATGAGGTAGGCCTTTTGCACAATGGCCTTTAAATGATATAGACCTTTTGCACAATGGCCTTTAAATGGGATAGCCCCTTTGCACAATGGCTTTTAAATGAGATAGGCCTTTTGCACAATGGCTTTTAAATGAGATAAGCCTTTTGCACAATGGCTTTTAAATGAGATAGGCCTTTTGCACAATGGCTTTTAAATAATATAAGTCTTTTGTACATCGGTCTTTCAATATTAATACTGCTGCTTATATTTCGCACATTCGTACTAAAAACCACAGTAAGTATAACTGTTATACTTTGTGCGCTGTATGGGTAGCGTTAACGATACTTTGACAGCAAGTCCATACGATCCACAATCTCACTGCCGTCTCGAGAGTTGTCGATATTTTTCTTGTTCTAGAAGTCGAACGTTCAAGCGTATGAACTAGAAGTTCAACATTTGTATAGTCAAATCGAGTGGCGTAAAGGGCGTGTGCGAACGTTGAACTCGAAATTCGCAAAACTTCAATCCCAGATACGGCAACGCGGTAAGTGCAGTAAGAAAAAGGTGAAACAAAAACGGCCTTGTTTTTACCGCGATTCACGATTGACCCCTTGGGCTAGCTCGGAATTTGGATCAGCAATTGCCGCATGTTGTGCTATCGTCTACAGTCGCTATAGATAGTGGTATTTGATGTGGGGTTACCGTGGATACGGACGTGTTCATATTGCGTTCGATCCGACACGAATTGCACTCGTATTTAATATATAGTGTGTACACTACATCCAATTCGAATCCATTCGGACATAGCATGCACAGTGTTTTCATATCCGAATCGGATGAAGTAGCGCCAAAAAGAAATACATATACAGGCACACGTATGCGATAATCGTAAATAATAGAATGCAATAGGAACACAATTCGGATCGGATTGGATTGGTTGCAATATGAACATAATTGGGATAGGATCGGATTAGATACAATGTGAACACAATTCGGATTGGATTGGATGCAATATGAAAATAATTGGGATCGGATCGGATTAGATACAATGTGCCCACAATTCAGATTGGATTGGATGCAATGCGAACATAATTCGGATTGGATTGGTTGCAATGTGAACATAATTCGGATCGGATCGGATTAGATACAATGTGAACACAATTCGGATGGGATTAGATACAATGTGCACACAATTCAGATTGGATTGGATGCAATGCGAACATAATTCGGATTGCATTGGTTGCAATGTGAACATAATTCGGATTGGATTAGATACAATGTGAACACAATTCGGGTCGGATTAGATACAATGTGCACACAATTCGGATTGGATTGGATGCAATGCGAGCATAATTCGGATTGGATTGGATGCAATATGCACATAATTCGGATCGGATTAGATACAATATGCACACAATTCGGATTGGATTGGATGCAATGCGAATATAATTCGGATTGGATTGGATTACATGCATTGTGAATAAAATTTGGATTGGATTTTATTGGATGCATTGCGAAAATAATTCGGATTGGATTAGATGCAATGTGAACATAGTTCGGATCGGATTATATACACTGTGCACACAATTCGGATTGGATTGGATGCAATGCGAAAATAATTCGGTTTGGATTGGTTGCAATGTGAACATAATTCGGATAGGATCGGATTAGATGCAATGTGAACACAAATCAGATTGGATTGGACGAAATATGATCATAATTCGGATAGGATCGGACTAGATACAATGTGAACACAATTCGGATTGGATTGGATGCAATATGAACATCATTCGGGTCGTATTAGATACAATATGTACACAGTTCGGATTGGATTGGATGCAATGCGAACATAATTCGGATTGAATTGGTTGCAATGTGAACATAATTCGGATCGGATCGGATTAGATACAATGTGAACACAACTCGGATTAGATTGGATGCAATGCGAACATAATTCGGACTGTATTGGATGCAACGTGAACATAATTCGGATCGAACCAGATTAGATACAATGTGCACACAATTCGGATTGGATTGGATGCATTGCGAACATAATTCGGATTGGATTAGATGCAATGTGAACATAATTCGGATCGGATTAGAGACACTGTGCACACAGCTCGGATTGGATTGGATGCAATGCGAACATAATTCGGATTGGATTGGTTGCAATATGAACATAATTCGGATCGGGTCGGATTAGATACAATGTGAACACAATCCGAATTGGATTGGATGCAATGATAACATAATTCGGATTGGATTGGATGCAATGTGAACGTAATTCGGATCGGATCGGATTAGATACAATGTGCACACAATTCTGATTGGATTGGATGCAATGCGAACATAATTCGGATGGGATTGGTTGCAATGTGAACAAAATTCGGGTCGGATTAGATACAATGTGCACACAATTCGGATCGGATTAGATACAATGTGCACACAGTTGGGATTGGATTGGATGCAATGGGAACATGATGCGATTGGATTGGATACAATATGAACATAATTCGGATCGGATTAGATACATTTTGCACACAAATTATGATTGGATTGGATGCAATGCGAACATAATTCGGATGGGAATGGTTGCAATGTGAACAAAATTCGGATCAGATCGGATTAGATACAATGTGCACACAATTTGGATTGGATTGGGTGCAATGCGAACACAATGTGGATTGGATTGGATGCAATATGAACATAATTCGGATCGGATCGGATTAGATACGGTGTGCGCACAATTTGGATTGAATTGGATGCAATGTGAACATAATTAAGATCGGATTAAATACAATGTGAACACAATTCGGATTGGATTGGATGCAATGTAATCATAGTTCGAATAGGATTGGATGTAGTGGGAACATAATTCGGATCGGATCGGATTAGATACAATGCGAACGCAATTCAGATTGGATTTTGGATTGAACACGGCCTAAATGGTTAAGGTTTAAATCGCTATGTATAAGGAGCCGGATCTAGAACTTCATTTGGCAAGGGTATGATTTAGGATCTCAATGGTTAAGGCGTTGATTTGAAACCGTGATGCGTAAGAGGTGGTCTTTACAGTCGATGTAGTTGTGAAGGGTGTTTATTTAAAACTGCCGAGAGTGAAAACGATTGTGTATAAAATTGTCATTTGTTGTTTAAAAATTAGCTGAAAGATAGGTAATTAACAAAGTTGTATTTTACTTTTTATTTTATAAATTTAACTCTATGTGATTTTAATTAATTTAGTTTTTTTACATTCGTTTAAATCGCTTTAAATATTTATCGCATATGACTAAGTTTATATTTACCGCCAACTGATTGCTATTCCTCTTTGCAAATAGCTGTAATGAAATCATTCTGACAGCCCTGTCTGTTTTTACAAGAAGTCATTGTGTTATTACTACAATTTGTAAACTGAAAGCTGAAAATAACACTAGTTTTGAAATCATATTGCAAGATTTTTTCAGAAGAAACAACCAAGAAGTTTATAGACAAACACGAGAATGTGAAGCGAAAGTTGGTAATATGCGATCAAGATTATATCAGCTCGCGGTAAGTCTATTGACAGTGGTTATTTTGTAGTAACTGATTGAGCTCTATTGAGGAGTATGGTGATCCGGTTTTACCATTGTAGCCATTGCAGCTCTGAGTGTCGTCCGATACTTCTGTTTTGGATTCTTGGGATGACTGAAGTTTTAAGGCATCTGGTTAGATTCTGGATACTTCCTAATCCGAAAAGGCTATTGGGGACAAACTTGGCCGGACAATTAGTGAACCAGCGAACATACTACAATTTCGATTCTAAATTTGGATATTTCCAAATCGTTTCGCTCTGGTCTCTTCACCCTGGAGGCTTTGAGCGGGCGACCTCCTGTTCCAACCTGAACGGTAGTGAAAACAAATGGAGGATTTCCTCCCCAATATAACTGGGGGAATATTGTACCTCCCTTTCAACTGGGGGCTATATAAATGCATTTTTGGTGTTTTTTATACATTTACAATATGTGTGGCATTGTTGTAGTTGCATATTTGTCATTTAAGCATTGAAAATAATTTCTTCATTTCGAACTTCAATTTACTTAGCATTTTGTCATAAATAGTCGAAATATAACGAGTAGTATTAAGTGTTATTATAACCATTTTTGTAAGAACGATCGTTTTTGGTGTTAACTGACAGTATTAGGGGGAATGACCAAGAGTAGCGGCCGAAATCGTGGGAGGGGCTAGAAAATCCTGGCCCCTCCCCCACATGTGCAGAGGCCAATCTGTTTTTCTGTTGGAACGACGAAGTGACCACGGGTAGCTTTTAAGCAGTGTGTTTTAAGTTGTGTTTTCGTTTTGCCGGCCGAACTTTGTTCAGCACAGAGCTGAAGAGAAACATTCTTAGTATTTCTCACGAAACAATAATTGCAAAATTTCGACTGACTGAAGGTGAGTAACATTGCTGGTAGCTTGCCAAAAATGTGTAACAATTAGCAAAATTGGTCCTTCGAATATTTCTGTATCGACTTTCTGTTTCAAAATAATATTTGTTTAAATTTAATGTTGTGTTTTATGCAAAGTCAATTCTGTTCGTAACTATGTCACGAAATTTCACTTCGGCAATGTTAGATTGATAACCCTCCAACTAATGTGGTTTAAATTGTTTGGTATCTGTTGTATGAGATAATGCTCGATTCTGTTGGTTAGAATGGCAAAGGTGGCAAACCAAACAACCCTTATATTTGAAATTATGGTTTTTACACGTCATCTCATTAGCCTCATGATCAGGATTAACACGTCTTGAAAACGCTGAATTCTACTATCTTTAAGCTTTGACAGGCTAAAACGTTTCAGTAAGTGGTTTCTGCTTTTCCTAACTCCTTTGCCGGGGTAATGGCCTGTTTCGGCTCTAGAGCGTTCCGGGTTCTAAGTGGGATCATGACACGGGGGACCTAGTAGTTTTTTAAGAAAACCATCAAAAAAGATTTCCTAGGGTGACGTCAAAAATTTGACGCAACAGCACTTCACAGAATCCAGATCGTCACATAATTGTGGGGAATTATTGTCCTAGTATTACCACATAATGATGGCGATTGTTTATATTTTTTCAGCGAGCAAATGTTGAAGGTGTCGGCGTTGCTCTTACTGCGACGGAAGCAAATGCTACTAGAAATATCATCGTACATATTCCCGATTGGCATTGTAAGTGGGGCTTGGTTAGTCTTTTTGTGCTGTGGTCTAATTAAATATATTGTTGTTGTAAATTATCATGTGCACATTGATAGACTATAAATATTATGGCTTTCGATCACGGTTGCCGATATCCAATATCAGTTATCGGACTTCTCTATACCTAGGTGGGTTTCGTCAGTTCTGGGGTGTAGTGGGCGCTTCCATTCAGTTCAAATGCCGGGTTCTCCTAATTGAATTGGCGGCTATAAAGTATGTAAATGTCGGAAAACCTTAAATCCATGTAAGCCGACGAAATGTGGTTCCGGTTGTACATATCTAGAAATCGCAAATTTGAATGATTTTAGCAATGAAAAATTTGACTATAACCAAAATAGGGAAGTATTAAAATATTTTTGATTCTGTTACAAAAAATTCTCAAATTTTTAGTTGTGCAAAAAAGTATCTGATGCACGACCTGGAGAGGCCAAAATTTACCTGTTTGGCCAGGTCTATTTTTGGGGAAGCCAGATTATCTGTTTGGCCCGCATACAATGAGGTTTTTGTGCAGTTTTTTGTTATTATATGGATGATGATTTTAAATTGGGTTAGCTGAAGGAGCTAGTAGTTACGCGGTATGCTATTTCCAATTGTTTATGTTTTCAACCTGTAGACTGTGTTATCGGATTTTCTATTTATGCATAGTCGAACTAGTTGAAAAAGCTTTTGCTCGAGCCTTAAAGTTTTTTTTTGATTGATAAAATTATTGATGTTCGAGTGGTATGTTGGGCACCGCATATTTGAATAAGCTGGTTTTCAAGACTCCCGTAGTGATCATCACGGTTGGGATATCATTAGGCTTCCTGAGCAATGATTTTCGCTTTTCTTTTGACTGAACCGAATTTAAAAACGCCTGCCGCTCTCTACAGCAGTAATTACTCAATTTCAAACGCAAATAGCATCCACAATTGTGTTTTTCAGTGACCATCGAATCCTTTTGTCTAAATTTAACAATTAACTAGATCTTTTAGTGCAATTTTGCTATCATTTTACACTATGTCGGCTACAGCTATTCCTTCGAAATATTTCTGTTAAGCTTTATTCTTATTTATTAAGATTCTTAACATTATTTGTGTGATCGATTGTTTAAATTTTTAGCCTTCCTTATCGTTGTCGAATTCAGTCAAGCGGTGCACTTCGTGTCAGGCGCCGCTGTCGATATGCAATGTTCATTTGCCTGATGCCGAAAATTATTCGAGTCAGAATTTTTTTCGTTTATAGTTTTGAAATTTATATGCATTTGACTTATTTTCAGTTTTTTTAATTCTCTTAATTGGTCATTACTATCTTAAAGTTACTGCTGTATAATAATAGTTCGATGTGTTAGTCGTCCCGTCCACACTTTGTATAGTCATAATCGTTCCTATGTCGACAACGTAACACCATTCCATGTTGTTTTTGTGGAAAAAATTGCTTCATGAATGTACTATCGATGGTTGAAGCCTAACAGGGCATCGGCTGCAAACAATCGCAGTTTTGGAATTTTATTCGCTCTGAAGGGGTGTCCTGAAAACGTCAAATTCAGCTACACAAAGTTCGAATAATAATAATATACGTCGGTCTCCGGACGCTCGATTGAATCGGCACTCCGGCGACGTGGTTGACATTCTCTGAGTTCAGTTGGGTTAAATAAGTGACCCACGCGATAGAATGGTAATCCGTGCAGCGTTGAGTGGTAACCCACCGTGACTGTCAAGGGATGATAGAAAACACGGTCTACATGAACGACCGTTCAGATGTAAGCGCCCGATAACAGTGGAGGCAATAGATATCGACAGCTGAGAACACTCTATACGATGGGTTCGTAGGTTATAGGTTCGCCTTGGGAAAGATGATAGTAGTGATGGACCTTGTATCGTAACGCTCGACACACAGGATACGAGAGCAAGACGACTTCGTAAACGTCGATAGATTCACCGTTGCTGTAGTTCGAACGTCACAACGTATACGCGTATAGTCAAATGTCACTGGACTAGCGGCGATTCAGAAGTATTATAAAGTGAAGCCGAAGTTGTTGTCGTGTTGATTATAACTAGTGCGCACTAGTAGATGCGACGTTTGATGACACGAATAGAATACCATTCTCGTAGCATTGACGCATTATAATCTGTATAGATTAATTCCCTTATGATTCTAACAGCGGCAACCGACGACGTACACAAAAACAGTTACGTGAAATAAAATAAACGTAAACACCTTTTGCCCTACGTATAACGTGAAGCTACAAAACGTTCTGCTTTGCACTTATGCAAATTTTCGAAGTATTTATCGATTAATCGCGAAGTATTCCCGACGGGGGGAGGGTCGGAGGGCTCATCCTCCATCAACGTTTCAATAAAGGTATGCATACTCGAAATAGTAATTTGTTGCCCCAAAATAACCGTACTATGTATCGTATATGTACTGCTCATACTAATATGAACTCAGTTACATAACTAAATGGTATAGTTACCTTATTGCTTAACGACAAAGTCTAGTCCACGTTTTTGTCGGCGAGGTCATCAAAAACTTCTCAGTATCGATTCATCGTCTTTGTGAATAAAAGCCATTGCCAATCCCCTTAATCTTCGACCATTGCACTTCTGAGATAATAAATGTTAGAAAACGGTTGTTTTGCTGAATCTGACGACACGGTAAGTGTAGCGAAAATGACAAGGAGAGATGGCAATCGTTCACTGCACAGGGGAGGGGGCACGTGCCTCACCCCTCTAAAATAGCCGGTGGCTGCAAAGTTATTTTTTGGCGTGGAGTCACGATAGCGATGGAGGGGTTTGTGTCTTGGACTTTGTGTCCAATATTATGTATATACCTTGACTTTCCAATATTGCCTGGATATTTCCTTAATTGCAGATACAGCGATAACTTCGGGACATTGATGACGTCGAGTATTTTGATATCATATATTGTGTCTTCCGTTGAATGGATTTTTGAAGCACATCATCGGCGATTTAACGTCAAGAACACGATTCACTTTTGTCGACACATCCAATACCTCATCTATATCAGCTACATTTGATTTTTTCATCCTATGCTTCATCCCAATGCATTAAGGCGCATCGCCACGGGTTAAAATTTACTGCGCTTGCGAACACATTGTATGATGTCGACCAAGTCTGGAGTGGACTTTAACCCAATTGCATTCAGATACTTATTAATAATCGCTGTCAAATCAATAACTCGGAAAAGGGTTAAACACTCCAATTGCAACGCGGCATCGTGAGAAGCTGTTTCACTTGCCTATACTCGTCTACCGTTCCAAGCATAGACTATTTGGCTGGATTGTGCACCCAAGTTTATTGTTTAAGTGAGCGTGATACTGTTGTGGAAATTGGTAACAATTTGCGTCATTATTTTCACATGCGTTGTTCACGTATCAGCAATATCCCTTTTGGGAAACCTATGGCTGTTTTACAGAATTTGAAACTTGTGACAGAAACCTGTTAGTGTTTAATGATTGATATGACATGCGATGGCGATGACAATTCGACGACAATGCTAACCACTCGGAACAGTCATCGATATCGTGGGTCGGCGGACAGCATGTTTCACAAAATCGGTCGTAATATCATTGGGTGTTAAGCTCAACGTTCGGTTTTTGGACAGAGGCGGACTCTTTACGAATTGTAACGGTACTCTTAGTTGCAACCGGTATGACGTTTTATATTTCACCACAGGTTGCCCCATGGCTAAAATAGTTTTTGTAATGCAGCACGTAATAAATGTATATGGCAATTGTTGTGTGTGGGGGTTGTACTTTGCCAAAAAATACACTGTGCTTGTATACTTGTATAGTAACTCGCCATGATTGGTTGTCTCATTGCGAGCTCGCGAGTAGCTAGCAAATCAAGAGAAATTAAAAATTTAAATATTATTTTCTCGCGATTCAGTTGTGGCAACGGTTAATGGTGACGTGTTAACTAATGCATTTCAGATCACGACGATCAGCGTATTGCAATTGCCCTGTCGTACGTGGCACATGTGGTCAAAATCGTAGGCCGTATTTTGTCAGCGCCGCTGCGCTATCCGATCTTGCTATTTGGATCTCGGTCGGCCATCGAAGATCATATCAGTTATCAGCTGAACGATATTGATCGTGTGTAGGTTCCGACATTTAATTTGTTGATTTTTTACTAATTTTTAATTACATAGCTAATCGTGTACGGTTTTTTGATTGGTTGGTTGCACATCTTAATTTCAAAGTATATTGTTGATTGTTTTTTTCTTTTAATTTAGTAAACATTTCTGCGGCCTAGAAATATGCCTCTCGGTTGCGGCATGAAGCTGCTCAAGTCCGACGTTTGTCACACCATACCAAGGGCTTTTAAAATGGTAAATGTCTTCCTACAGTCGCGAACAGAATTATACGGTTGCGCGGATGTGCGTGTTAATGCATTTGTTCTTGCGTGCGTGCGCGTGTGAAGTTAATTTTGTCTGTTACTGTACCTTGATCCTCGTTGATCTACGAGCGTGAGTTTTAAGTTTTATCGACTTTTGCTCGAATTCAATAACTCAACTTTAGATTTTATCTCAGTTGGGGAAGCCCGTAACATTTGGCTTTATGAAAATAGTAATTATTAAAACATCTCTGTTTACAAATTTGTATTTTTAGGTTCCCGTTGTTTTCGCGTGGTCAAGACAAACTTCGCTTCGCTTATGCCGTATTTCTGCTCAATAAAAACATTGCACAGGTTAAAAATTTTTGTTATAGGTTTGTTGTTTTTGCAGTGAGGGAACGCGGAGCTAGTGCTACTGATAATGTGCTCAGTGCTTGCATGGTTTCAAATTCAACTCTTTAAGGTATAACAATAATATACCGAGAATGTATTAATGGTAACGCGCCAACTATCTTAATCATAATATCAAAACCCTAGGTTCTTTATTTCTTTCTGCAACGATCAAAAAATGACAAAATTTGAAATTGTTACATCAGAAATTTAGAGAATTTCAGGAGTCGTTATTAATGTTGCCATATTTAGCATTTGCCTTATTTGATACATGCTACGTAAATATAATAATTGGTTTTAGTGCATTACGCAACCCCCAAAACGTATAGACACATTATGATCACCTAAATACATATATAAAAATATATTTATATATGGGCAAAATTAGACTATTAATTTTTAGTGCCAAAAATCCAGCAAATTATAGAGCTGGCGCCGTCTCGCGGGGCTAGTGGCGGACCTGTGCAGGGCTTAAAGGATCGAAACCAATGTGTTTAACGGCTTAACTAACTCCACAATCCATCTTTCATACTCAGAAAAACCCTTTGTCAAAATCTTGAAAATTTATCTTTTCGTGGTATTTCTTTAATTTTGGCTCATACCTCAGAAACGCTTTGCAAAGTTGTAGCTCTCGATGAGAACGCTGTGGTTTCCATTTTTGGATCGGCAAAAGGTATATACCATTAAAATGGTGGCTGACCCAAATATGAAAAATCAAAAAGTCTTCAATTCGTGTCGCTTATGTGAGAATTTAGTTAGATAATAATTGTTAGAAGAGCACGAACACAGAGCTTGCTGTACAACGACATTCCAGTAGTCGTGGAGTAAACATCCATCAATATGGTGAATAGTTATGCGACCAACGGACGAACAAATAACATAATTATTTTGCACATAATAGCATAACTCGTTTTAAATTAAATGGAATCACTCGAAGGGGATGGCGCAACTAGTCGTCGAGAATTTAAAAACTAAATTTTGAGCAAAAATTTCATTTTGGCAATTTGAGAATTTTATTGAAGGAAAGCGGATTACTTTTCGATATTTTCGGAAAATTACTGCGGAACATGGTGTGCCCGGCATGACATCCAGGATTATTATTACTAACATGAAAATGTAGTATATGCATTTGGCAAATAAGCTTGCGTACACTGTACTCGTCATTTTTGCAGCCTGTAATATTCGTATTCTTCGGAGACGAGATCAAAGATTAACAGCCGAATACATTAGAGTAAAACAGAAAAAATTCAGTAGTTATGCCAATGGCCAGTAGTAGAAGTATGTAATTATAAATATTTACTGTAACTAGCTGTGATCAGTGTTGTACTTACAATATTTTTTGTTGTTGGTTGTATCTTTTTTAAGGTTTCATGCGATAATTATTGTTGTAACCTTGAGATGCAGCCGACATATGTTACCGAAACCGTGTGTGGCAATTCTGCAAGGTCGACGTGGGACTCGCCCAGTTGAGATAGGGTAACCCTAGAGCACAATGACTAATTATTCACAATAATCGATTCCATCCATCTGTTTACACGATTACCATCTCTTTTCAGTTCCGGTGTTATTGCTCGCTGTCAACAAAAGACCTTCGCCGAACGCTCGCAAATATCCAAGATTTGCTGGATTTTCTTACCGGCGCTAAGTTGTAAGTTTTTTTTAGATGAGATTTTAGATATTTCAAAAAAAAGCCGTCGGTTTTTGTTGGATGTTCTGTAACTGTGATATCAGGCTTATTTTCTACTCAACGTATGCGAAAATTTACTTTGCCGTAAATGGTTAGCGCCGTCATTAGCTGTTTAAGACATAAGTACTCGCCAGAAATGACTGCTACTTGGTAGTAACCAGCTTTTACGAAATTTTGTTAATTACATTTAATAGTTCAGAAGTCTCGAACCTTTGCTCGGTCAACGTTTTGTGATTTAACGTCGCTGTTTACTGATCGCGTACACTTTAAATTATAAATTTGGTTTTTGATCCATCTAACATTCTAATTTACCAAATTTTTGTTTCTAATAGCTTAAATCATAGATTTTGGCTGTTAGAACCCGCAATAACAACTTTTATTAGTTTTCTTTGAAAATGACATTAGCATGAAAAAATGTCCTTTACGGGTATGAAAAAAAGAAACCCCCGAGTCAAAAATGTTATCGGGAAGAAGATTGGTAAAGTGTGCTTAATTTGCTGTGTTAAACAGGATTGCGGTTGAAAAATGCTCTGCGGCTAGTAATGAAATGCCGAGCTAGTGTTACAACTGAAAAAATGGGCTGCGGCAATTGTTGTTTGTTTTGACAAAAGAACTTATTCGCATAATTTACTGGAACGTGCCCTTGGTAGGTGCGGCGGAAAAATGTTCCCTATTGTTTTCAATTTAGCACAGAGTTTTTGTGGGTACTGGGTTTAGTGTCATGGTTAGCATTAAGAACTAGCGGTAGAAAAATGCGCTTTTCGGCCGAATAAGTTTCGCAGTCAAGATATATTGAAAAAATTTTGAAAGTGGTGGATAGATTAGCCCTGATAATGTTACCTTATCTTTTATTCTATCACAAAATCAATAATATGATGTGTATGGTAATGTTAACCCCAAACTGCAACAGATAGTGTAACTAGCGTCGAGCACTTGAAGTATACAGTACACGCCAGAAGTAACTGTCTGAGGTTGTATTTGATTATAATTTCCCCTTTGAAATCAGATTCTTTTGTTGAGTAGTATAAAATCTTGTGTTGATATTTGACAAATCATTTTTCGAGTGTTTTGCATCTTGTCTCAAAGATGGTTTTCAATTCATATGGTTATATTGTGTATATTATATATATTTAGTATGTGTTGTTATATATAGGTACCTTGTTGTTGGCTTTTTACCTTTCAACTGTATCTCCTAAATGACATCAGAAAATAAATAAAAATAGGATTAGGCTCTGTTTTGAGTCTTCATTAATTCCGATCAGGCAAATCGGAAATTCTATACTCCTGGAGTCTATAACCTGTTAAATTGTCATAAAATGACATGACCCATGAAGTAAACACCATTCATTACATTTCACTTTTTTGGCTTCGAATGGTGGTGCTTGGGGCACATATTGTACAAGTTTAAAAAAGTGAAATGTCACACAAGCGGTCGACCCCCGTTACGCTATCTGTTGGAGTTAGGCTTAAACATTCCCGTACACATCATATTACTGGTTTTGCGATACATTACCGTACACATCATAATATTACTGTTTTTGTGATAAAATGAAAGATAAGGGAACATTATCAGGGCTAATCTATCCACTACTTTCAAAAATTCTACATATCTTGAATGCGGAGTTTATTCGTGCCGAAAAGCACATTTTTCTACCGCTGGTTCATAATGCTAACCATGACACTAAACCCAGTACACCAAAGAACTCTGTGCTAAATTGAAAACAATAGGGAACATTTTCCGCCGCACCTACCAAGGACACGCTCCATTAACCCTTTCATGCCCGAATTAATTTGTGTATCGTGCAATGTTTGACAAACTCAAGCGTGCGCCATGGATCGAACCCGTAACGTACGGGTGAAACTTGTGTACGCAAACCACTGAGCTATCTTAGAGCTGTTGCTCGGTTCCTTAAGGAACCTCACAATGCGAGCAAATAACAACGCACGTTCAAACGTACGATATACGACAAACTCAGTAAACACAACGAGTCGCAATGTGCGTTGGGTTCATTTGGACCTTATGGGCATGAGAGGATTAGTTATGCGATAGGTTAATTTTTAATTAACCCTTTCATACCCGAATTAATTTGTGTATCGTGCTATGTTTGACAAACTCAAGCCTGCGCCATGGATCGAACCCGAAACGTACGGGTGAAACTTGTGTACGCAAACCACTGAGCTGTCTGAGAGCTGTTGCTCGGTTCCTTAAAGTACCTCACAATGCGATCGAATAACAACGCACGTTCAAACGTACGACGTACAACAAACTCAGTAAACACAACGAGTCGCAATGTGCGTTGGGTCCATTTGGACCTTATGGGCATGAGAGGGTTAAATTAAGCGAATAAGTCCATTTATCAAAACAAACAACAATTGCCGCATCCCATTTTTTCTGTTATAGCACTTGCTCGGCATTTCATTACTAGCCGCAGGGCATTTCTCAACTGCAAACCTTTTTCACACAACCAATTCTAACGTTATATTCTTCCTAATAACATTTTTGACCAGGGGTTTCTTGTTCCATGCTCGTAAGGGGTGTATTTTTCCTGATTTGTAAATAATATTGGAACAAGCAAAGAACGACGCCGTTATATACAGTCACGTCCAGAAATAAGTGCAAAATAATCGATCGATTTCGATTGTTTTCGATTCTCGCGCAATTAGATAATTTTTAAAATTTCGATTTTTTTCGATTGAACGAAATTTCGATCGATTGCGATTTCGATCGTTTTCGATTACACTTATTTCTGGCCGCGACTGTATATGTTCAGTAAATTTTCAAGGAGAACCTGGTCGATATAACTGGGGCTCTTCTGCTATTTCTAGAAGCCAGTATTAGCCGGATATTACAATGTTCTGTAATCGGCTCGCCGACGATACTCAGCGCCGCCATGTAAATTTCGGCTTCCTGTCAGTTCATATCCCCTTGTACTTTCGTTTGGGTTAAACTTCGCCTATTTTGATTTGCTGGCCTAAATATATGCGAAATTTTCAGGTTATAAATGACAAATCTTTCCGTTTGGGGGCCAAAAGTACCTTAATTTCAATTTATTTCATACCCATAATAATTGCAGTTAATTACAGATTTCTGTCGATTTTAACCAAAGTACTTTATAGTACCCAACTGAACTGGGGAATCGTCCGCCTGGATTTTTGGCTATCCAGTTCCAAAGTGGGAGCCTACCCAGTTCATGCGTCTTTGTATCTTCCCAAAATATTGTGCAACGAATCACGCAGTTTTTGGCTCCGCACCAAGCGTTCTACGGACATGGCACTGGCTTTTTCATTCGCTGAAAATTTTGCGAAGAGGAATGAACCGACACTCCTGGGAGGGGGGTGGTGGGTATTATTGAAATGTAACAATAATTGTCAAGATTTTATATTTGTCAGCGAAAACGATTAAATTATTGTTTTTAATTCCACAAAAACTTTTTTGAGGTAAAGACCAATTTTGTTTAATCAAATTTTAACTTCAGGAAATGCTTTTGTAAATATTTTATACTTATTTGCGAAAAACGATTAAATTATTGTTTTAAATTTTGAAAAAAACTTTTTTGAGGTAAAACAAAATGGTGAAGCTATATAATAGACTATTAAATTTAGAGAGCCGAAGAATATCTATACGTTACCGTTAAGCATTGTTCACTTATCCGGTGCTTCTACTGAGCTAAGTTACAAAGGTGGAAAGCATTTGATCCGCGCTTCATCTCGCGGCGATCGTCCCCGTCGTTTACCAGCAACAACGTTTCATCGCGGAGATCAGCAGGACTCTCATAGCGCCTTGACACTGCCGGGTGCGCCTAAGTCTTCGGCTTTGGAGCAAGGAAGTTGCAGTAATATTTCAATTTGCTCATGCGATACTCATGATACGTGTAGCATTAGCAGTGGGAGTCATTTGAATTACGGCCTTAAAAGTTGTTCACCTTTGCTGCTGTCCACAGATAGAATAATGGACAAATTATCGACGTCAACGGAGGTGAGCGCTGAATCATTTGGGAAAGGGGTGGGACCGACTAAATCTGGATCTATAGGACCAATCCCGGTTCATTTTGTACACGACGAGCTAACGAGCGCTAAAAACAAAGCATTAGTTAAGCAAGGACAAAGCTCTGATTTTAGTTCGAAAAATGTTCCAACGGATACGTCTGGCCTAAATACTTACGATGCAGATTGTCACAAGCCGGTATCGAGGACCATTCCAATAGAATATTTGGCAAAATATTATGATTTTAACATTGACAAAGTGAGCAGTGGAAATTCGGTTGAATTCAACAGTGAAACGATGCTCAGTAGTGTTTCGGACAAACAGCAGTGTCCCAGACACGATAATAATAATAAAATATGTTCTACTCTGTCGCCTGAAATAGATAGTGGTGTAGTTGTTAGCAGTGGCCAAGAAGCAAATGATGCTCAGTATTCTATAGCCCAGAACAGGCCACAGAGTATAACCGATCCGACATGGCTGACTGTCGACGGTGTCACTGCGGATTCGGGTATATCTGACATATGCAATGAACTGTGTCAACCTAATACGGGTGTAACAGGCGTTGCTACTGATGTTGTTGACAGCAGTGACAGTTGCCGCAAGTGTTTGAAAGCTCACACCGCATTAGATTGTCCTAATGAATTAGATTTGCTGAACACGGTATCGATGAATGCCTATACTGCTGCTCATAAATATGACAAAAAACTGGAGCGAAAATTTTCGGACGCGGTTATTGTCGAGGGCCTCGGATGTGACTTAGTAGCGTCTGTTCGCCAGTGTATATCGTTACAATCGCCGGAACCGAATGCGCTTCTGAAGGCCACGACAACTAATCTCGATGTGGACGGGTCAGCAGCGACAATTGAAAATCAAACGCTGATCGGTCAACAAGTGAGCGTTGAGCTTGAATGACAAAATCAAAGCTGGAATATTTCGTGCGGAATTTAATTACAATATTATTTGTCTCATGGATACTTCTCATGATATGACTACATAATGTATTAAACAGTACTCGCTAAAAATGACTGTCGCTCGTTCGAAAGAAATTTGTCCCGAGAATTTGTGATTTAATAGTTATTTCGAGCGATGTACTCGCTCGAACTCGCTGGCTATAAATGCTGTTCGATTCCTATTCGCGAATTTTTATTGAGCGATTCGCGAAAAAATTGCTTTTATATCTGAACGTGACTGTACGTACACATAAGTAGCTGCGAAATTTCTGAAAAAAAGTACATGATTCACTGTTTTAAAGTAACCCTTAAACTCTCGTGTGCGGCATAAAATGTAATGTAGTTTTTCCAGAGAATGACATAAATTTTCTAAAAAGCTGTGCACCGCACGTGCCAGAAATGTCCATCGCATATCGAGCGAGCCCAAGATTTCGAAACTATTTCATAATAAATTCTATTTCTAGGACAAATTAATTTATTTCGAGCGAGTCGTGAGCGAGCATCGGTCATTTTTGGCATGTTATATTATAATTCCTACAGTGCCAGCATTTTGGATCGTCTAATTATTAATGCATTCCTTTTTGGAAACACAATCCAACATTGTATAACTATGGATTATCCGTTGGATGTATTTCTGTTCTTTACATGTAGATCTGTCTATTGTACAGCATCCGCCAAAAATGACTCGCTCGAAATGCGACAGATGTTTCTTGCGCGTACTGTATATTTAAACATCATCTCATGGACCTACTCTGTAAAATTATTGAGTTAAATTTATCTCAATATGAACCAAATACCTCCGCTGGCCTGGTTTACTTTCACCCAAAGCGGTTAAAAAATTTGAGTCATTTGTTTGGTTCAAAAATATTGTGAAAGAATTCTAATTAGAATAAATAAATTTTGTCAAAAAAATTTTCTGCAAAAATTACAAAAATAAAAAACTGTTCTAAAATCAAACGTCTTCAATTTTTTGCCAACTAAACACCACAAATACACAGAAAAATTAAGTTGGAAAGTTGGCTCAAAACTTGGCTCCTATTTTTCCCGAGCCAAATTAGCCAAAATATTGCTCAAAGAATGAGCAAAGTTTCTGACTCCAAGTTTTTCATATTTATATTTAATATATACACACTTAATATAATTATTTGAGAAATGAATGTCGCTCGCTCGCGACTCGCTCAAAATAAATGTGTTCCAAAAATAGAATTTACTATTTAGTTTCGAAATCTCGAGCGAGCCACTCGGTCGCTCAAAATGCGATGGTCATTTCACAGATTTTTTTCACTACGCAAAAAATGTTAAATATACCTTATAATGGTAGTTCAATTTTGATCCATAAAGAGACCAAGGCCTTAGGTAGTTGCCTATGAGTTCGGGAACAGAAGTGATCTCAGACTTTGCAGAAAATGTTGTTTGAAATTGTATTTACCGAAAGCTCAAGGATGATTTATTATTATGAGAAGCATACTGGCGTTTTAGCTTCTGTCGAATCCATAAGTGGACGTGCCTCTGACGGTCGTGCAAGATAATAATATAATATACCTATTTTAATGTTTGATGCTGAACGTTCATATGCTAAGCGTCACAACTGGATTCAAATAATTTGAAATTTACGCCTGAAAACATGGGTTGTTCGATATCAACTTGGCAAAAAGAAGAAGGAAATATATATGCTTTTATATTCTCTATGTGAAAACTACGTGTGAATAATTGTACAAGAGTTGTAGACGATGAAATGAAAATTAGCACATTTTTCAAGTTTTATAGCGTAAAGCTTTGAAAATAGTATTTTGCTGAGCCAATAGGTCAAGGTGTCGACACAGGAATCTAAGCCTCAAAACTGCACCAGGTAGCGACAAAAGAGGGTTCACCGACATCAAACCGACCAGCTATTGTTGAGTTATGAATGTCACCGAATTTATCGTAATTAAATTTTTTAATCACAACGACTAATACGGTATTTTGGAAATTAAGTGATACCTGGTGGTTAGCAATACTCTGTATTATCACGGCTTGATTTATTGATATACGGCACTGGTCGTGTTTTTTCGCAAAAATATAACTTATTTCCTGTTTTATTCCATAGTAAGTTGTCCTGTTATCAAAGTTTATATTTTTGTATTTATATACATAATCACTTTCCGAATGCAGTAAATATTTCACATATCGATCGAGTTTGAATGATTTACGCAGCACAGTATATACAGCATGCGGAATTGGAGAGACTTTGCAATATTAACTTAACCCTTTCATGCCGGGATTAATTTATGTATCGTGCGATGTTTGACAAGCCCAAGGCTGCGCCAGGGATCAAACCCGGGACATATATAAGGATGAAACTTGTGCACGCAAAACACTGAGCTATCTGTAAGCTATTCGGTTCCCTAAGGAATCTCACAACGTGAGGGAATAGAAATGCTCGTTCAAATGTGCGACAAACTCAGTAAGACAACGACTCACAACGTGCGTTACGTTTATTTGGACCTGGTAGGCTTGAAATGGTTAAGTTTTCGTCGATTGTCTCCGTTTAAACGCTTTCTTAGTTATATGGTGTGTTGCTCATTTGAGTGAGGAATTCAGCAAGTTTGTACTATAGCTTGCAATATTTATTTAGTGATTTGACATTCCTTTGACTTCGCGGCTTTGGGGTTCGTTTCGCCCTACGGAGTACTAGTGAAATTTTCCCCACACGGAAGAATCAAACCATCGGATAATACTTGTAGCGTTCGGTTACTTTGAATGTCTATAATAAGGAGTATGAATGAGCATTGTTTGAGGTATAACGTTTTCGAGTGACGCACCATTGCGGATAACAAAGAATTTTAACGAGGCATGTCTTCAACTTTGCGTTAATCAGGTTAACTTGGGTCCTACCCTTTCAGTGTTATTCAGCGGGATATTTATAATTCATTAGTTCTGTCCTGTGTTTTTTCGGTTAAACTATACAGCCCCAAATTTTGGGGATACAGGGTAGCCCCCAGTAAGTCCTACCTCAGATAAGACGAACTGGTTCGGAAAGGCATCTTTTATGACAATTTTTTTCTCGATAAATGTATAGATTTATATATATCATTCGAACCATCTTGGCGAGCTGAGTCGAATGGTAGTAAAAATAGCCTAGTCGGCTCTTTGATCTTTTTGGGATCAGAAACAAAGGAGCTGTTGAGATATGCTGAGACAATGTGTTATTATCTTTTGGTTCTTTTAATAAGGCCATGGCTTAGGTGCTACCAGTAGCTATAGTTAACAATATTTATAGAAACAAGTTTCGAATTTATTGTCAGCTTCTATGATTCAATATTCAGTAAGACTAGCTGCTCTGCCGTAATCGACTGGCTCGCCTAAACATCCACAATTGTGTAAATCATTATAGGTGTCATTTTTCACGAAGGTTTATGGGTTATCGGATTGAACACTACGACGAAGGCTTTTCACTTACAGTACTTATCAAAAAAGACTCGCTTAAATTAGTTTTAAAAAACATAGAATTTATTATCAATTTCAAAATCTCGAGTGAGCCAGTCGACATGCGACGGCCTTTTCTGGCCGTATTGTACATCGGATTTGCAAAAAAGGCCAAAAGTTAAAAAATTTATTTTGAGCATCATTTTTAGTCTCTTCCAGCGTTCCCATCATAGGTTTAGAACAATGAAATAGACACACATTTAACAGTCATTTAACGGTCAGCACAGTATACTTTCAAGATTAATAAGAAGCTTTTTGCAGTCAAAATTTCACATTGTATGTGTAACTGTTGAACATTGGCATTAGTAGTACGAAAACCGGAGCGGGGTTGCAAAACTGGACAGCTGCAAATGTGCAGAATCTGTGAGATGATCCAGCGGCATAGTAAGCTCAGCTTATTTTGATCTGAACGACTGTGTGAATCAGAACAATGGACCATTGACAAAAATATTGTTTAATACAATCACTTTTTAGCGGGAACGCTTTAAATGCATTACGAGTTCTACAATTATTCTAAAATTTATCGACGCAGCGATCGCAGCACATATTCGTCTTTGGGAAATGTATCTCGGGTAGTGTGTGTTTGGTTAATAGTCAGCTGAGGCCATTGGATCTACAGTACCCGCCAAAAATGCATGTCGCTCGCTCGAGACTCGCTCGAAATAAATTTGTTCTAAAAATATAATTTTCTATTAATTTAAATAGCTGCGAAATCTCGAGCGAGCCACTCGCCCGAAATGCGATGGTCATTTTTGGCGAGTACTGTACGTACACATTATGATGGTAGTGGTTTCTTATTACAGTATTGTATTAATTCATTTAACCAAGGATTTTTGTTTTAGTTGGCATTTATGTATTTCGGACATATTCATCGATAGTCCAAAGTTTATCTTTGATCGGGTAATAATTCATCGTGCCCATCGCAGTCCATCCACATCTCTGTGATCCCGGAGACCGGTTGTTTTCATTATTGTTATTCGAAATCACTTGGATCTTTCGCTGAAAATGGCTGCAATGCCGATTTTCGGAAGTAAGACATTACTTATTTATAATATGCATATATCTAAAAACAAATCTCTACATTAGTCCAGAATCACAAACATTGGCGAACTATTGCAAAATAATTTAAAAATCTGTAGGGTTTTAAAAAATTCTGATTGTTTTTGAATGGAAAATTTTAATTTTGGTTTGCACCTAATAATTTTGGCCGTTAGAGTTCTAAACTTATGAGCACAATAAAGGCCGGAAGGAAAGAACGAGCTTCAATCGAACTTAATTGGAACAGTAGTCGGACAGCTTATGGAGAAATTCAAAATTCCACGCTAACAATTCTGGCAAACATCCGGTCTAAAATGTTGAACAATTTTAAAAATTCCGCGCTAATTAATTTGGAACAAATTTTTAAGCGGAAGCAAAAAGAAATGTCCAACGTAATTCAGGAGAACAGATTAAAACATTGGGAGCAGATCTCGAACTAATGTTACATGATAAGAGTCATATTAAATATGCTGTACAATTTTCAACTCATACTGTACAATCACGGACAAAATTTACTAAGCACGTAAATGCGTTGAAACGGAGACGCACACAAACGCGTTTAAACGGAGACGCACACAAACGGTTTAAACGGACACGCACACAAATGGGTGTAAACGGACACGCACACAGACGGGTTTAAACGGACACGCACTCACAGTTTATGATTAATAAACAACACGTCGTTACCTTGCGAAATTCATAGATTAGTCAACGGCCAAGTCGCAATTTGTTGCTCGTTCAAGCTGTGCTATGCAAATAGCTTCGCCATTTTCTGAATATTTTGTTTCATGGTTCCTATTGGCATCAAGGCGCCACACCCCTCCCGCGCGATTCAGCCACGGGCTTCAAATTTTAAAACTTTAAAATTCAGTTTTTTAACGAGAAACCCTACAATGATCTATAAATGTCGCTGAAAAATGCCTCTCTGTTGAGGTTACAAAAGTTTTAAGCTATTTTGTGTGTGATTTTAGAAAACAATATATATTTTTGTGCCAACTCTGTGTCGGGGGACAAGCAGATAATGCCATGGAGAACCCAAAATTTTGCCAGAGGGCACGAATCGATAGTCACCTGCTTTTTGACATGGACGACTGAAGCAGTCTATTCTTGTATATATACAAACATTGCACAGGTAAGTTCCATCCGCAAATTAGGCTCTCAGTGTTGTCTGTATTATTGTGGTTTTTGCTGTTTCACCATATGGCTAAGTTGTTCTCTATATATATTTTAGTTCGGGGTAGTGGTGGAATATCGGTCATCAAACTCGAAGACGATGCAGTCGTGAAGTCGCAGCTGTTCGTTCCGAAGTAAGAAACAAATTGTCTGTAGTTTAGTAGTGTATTGGCTCTGCATTTTGGATATACGCGGTTTGAGAAAAATGAGCCCACTTTTCAGTAATACGTCCCTTTTGATACATCTAGTGGTCATTTAGCACCAAAACCACGTAAGGAGATGTCTTTGAGACTAGGATGTTCACCATCCCGTAATGCTCGGTTCTTCGAAATTTTCAAGTAACACAAGTCGTTCGTTCTCGATTTGATCAAGCGCACCAGGCTATTCAGTTTAGGTCTGGGCTGTTCCGGATTTTCGAGTAACCCACATGGTTCGGCCGCGATTTGATCAAGCGCACCAGGCTAAATCAATTTAGGTCCCGGCTCTTCCGGATTTTCGAGAACTCATATCGTTCGGTCTCGAATTGATCAAGCGCACCAGGTTAATCAATTGAGATCTCGGCTCTTCCGCATTTTCGAGTACAGTCGCCGCCAGAAATAAGTGCAATCGAAAACGATCGAAATCGCAATTGATCGAAAATTCGTTTAATCGCAGTTGATCGAAATCGATCGAAATTTCGTTTAATTGAAAAAATCGAAATTTAAAAATTTTGAAATTTATCTAATTGCGCGAAAATCGAAAACGATCGAAATTTCGTTTAATCGAAATCGAGCGAAATTTCGTTTAATCGAAATTTCGATCGATTATTTCGTACTTATTTCTGGCCGTGAACTCACATCGTTCGGTCTCAATTTGATCAAGCGCACCAGGCTAATCAATTTAGATCTCGGCATTTCCGGATTTTCGAGTAACTCACATCGTTCTGTCTCGATTTGATCAAGCGCACCAGGCTAATCAATTTAGATCTCGGCATTTCCGGATTTTCGAGTAACTCACATCGTTCGGTCTCGATTTGATCAAGCGCACGAGGCTAATCAGTTTAGATCTCGGCTGTTCCGCGTTTTTGAGTAACTCACATCTTTCGGTTTCGAGTTGATCAAGCGCACCAGGCTAATAATTTAAGATCTCAGCTGCTCTGGATTTTCGCGTAAGTCACATCGGTCTCGATTTGATCAAGCGCACCAGGCTAATCAATAATTTATATCTCGCCTCTTCTGGTTTTTCGAGTAAGTCACATCGTTCGGTCTCGATTTGATCAAGCGCACCAGGCTAATCAATTTAGATGTCGGCTCTTCCGGATTTTCGAGTAACTCACATCGTTCGGTCTCGATTTGGTCAAGCACACCAGGCTAGTCAATTTAGATCTCGGCTGTTCCGCATTTTGAGTAACTCACATCATTCGGTCTCGATTTGATCAAGCGAACCAGGCTAATCAATTTAGATCTCGGCTCTTTTGGATTTTCGAGTAGCTCACATCGTTCGGTCTCGATTTGGTCAAGCACACCAGGCTAGTCAATTTAGATCTCGGCTGTTCCGCATTTTGAGTAACTCACATCATTCGGTCTCGATTTGATCAAGCGCACCAGGCTAATCAATTTAGATCTCGGATGTTCCCCATTTTTGAGTAACTAGCATCTTTCGGTTTGGATTTGATCAAGCGCACCAGGCTAATCAATAATTTATATCTCGCCTCTTCTGGTTTTTCGAGTAAGTCACATCGTTCGGTCTCGATTTGATCAAGCGCACCAGGCTAATCAATTTAGATGTCGGCTCTTCCGGATTTTCGAGTAACTCACATCGTTCGGTCTCGATTTGGTCAAGCACACCAGGCTAGTCAATTTAGATCTCGGCTGTTCCGCATTTTGAGTAACTCACATCATTCGGTCTCGATTTGATCAAGCGAACCAGGCTAATCAATTTAGATCTCGGCTCTTTTGGATTTTCGAGTAGCTCACATCGTTCGGTCTCGATTTGGTCAAGCACACCAGGCTAGTCAATTTAGATGTCGGCTGTTCCGCATTTTGAGTAACTCACATCATTCGGTCTCGATTTGATCAAGCGCACCAGGCTAATCAATTTAGATCTCGGATGTTCCCCATTTTTGAGTAACTAGCATCTTTCGGTTTGGATTTGATCAAGCGCACCAGGCTAATCAATTTAGATCTCGGCTCTTCTGGATTTTCGAGTAAGTCACATCGTTCGGTCTCGATTTGATCAAGCGCAGAAGGCTAATCAATTTAGATCTCGGCTCTTCTGGATTCTCCAGTAAATCACATCGTTCGGTCTCGATTTGATCAAGCGCACCAGGCTAATCAATTTAGATCTCGGCATTTCCGGATTTTCGAGTAACTCACATCGTTCTGTCTCGATTTGATCAAGCGCACAAGGCTAATCAGTTTAGATCTCGGCTGTTCCGCGTTTTTGAGTAACTCACATCTTTCGGTTTCGAGTTGATCAAGCGCACCAGGCTAATAATTTTAGATCTCAGCTGTTCTGGATTTTCGCTTAAGTCACATCGGTCTCGATTTGATCAAGCACACAAGGCTAATCAATTTAGATCTCGGCTTTTCCGCATTTTGAGTAACTCACATCATTCGGTGTCGATTTGATCAAGCGAACCAGGCTAATCAATTTAGATCTCGGCTCTTCTGGATTTTTGAGTAGCTCACATCGTTCGGTCTCGATTTGATCAAGCACACCAGGCTAATCAATTTAGATCTCGGCTGTTCCGCGTTTTTGAGTAACTCACATCTTTCGGTTTCGAGTTGATCAAGCGCACCAGGCTAATAATTTAAGATCTCAGCTGTTCTGGATTTTCGCGTAAGTCACATCGGTCTCGATTTGATCAAGCGCACCAGGCTAATCAATAATTTATATCTCGCCTCTTCTGGTTTTTCGAGTAAGTCACATCGTTCGGTCTCGATTTGATCAAGCGTACCAGGCTAATCAATTTAGATGTCGGCTCTTCCGGATTTTCGAGTAACTGACATGGTTCGGTCTCGATTTGGTCAAGCACACCAGGCTAGTCAATTTAGATCTCGGCTGTTCCGCATTTTGAGTAACTCACATCATTCGGTCTCGATTTGATCAAGCGAACCAGGCTAATCAATTTAGATCTCGGCTCTTCTGCATTTTCGAGTAGCTCACATCGTTCGGTCTCGATTTGATCAAGCGCACCAGGCTAATCAATTTAGATCTCGGCTGTTCCCCATTTTTGAGTAACTCGCATCTTTCGGTTTGGATTTGATCAAGCGCACCAGGCTAATCAATTTAGATCTCGGCTCTTCTGGATTTTCGAGTAAGTCACATCGTTAGGTCTCGATTTGATCAAGCGCAGAAGGTTAATCAATTTAGATCTCGGCTCTTCTGGATTCTCCAGTAAATCACATCGTTCGGTCTCGATTTGATCAAGCGCACCAGGCTACTCAATTTAGATCTCGGCATTTCCGGATTTTCGAGTAACTCACATCGTTCGGTCTCGATTTGATCAAGCGCACAAGGCTAATCAGTTTAGATCTCGGCTGTTCCGCGTTTTTGAGTAACTCACATCTTTCGGTTTCGAGTTGATCAAGCGCACCAGGCTAATAATTTTAGATCTCAGCTGTTCTGGATTTTCGCGTAAGTCACATCGGTCTCGATTTGATCAAGCACACAAGGCTAATCAATTTAGATCTCGGCTCTTCTGGATTTTTGAGTAGCTCACATCGTTCGGTCTCGATTTGATCAAGCACACCAGGCTAATCAATTTAGATCTCGGCTGTTCCGCGCTTTTGAGTAACTCACATCTTTCGGTTTCGAGTTGATCAAGCGCACCAGGCTAATAATTTAAGATCTCAGCTGTTCTGGATTTTCGCGTAAGTCACATCGGTCTCGATTTGATCAAGCGCACCAGGCTAATCAATAATTTATATCTCGCCTCTTCTGGTTTTTCGAGTAAGTCACATCGTTCGGTCTCGATTTGATCAAGCGCACCAGGCTAATCAATTTAGATCTCGGCTCTTCTGGATTTTTGAGTAGCTCACATCGTTCGGTCTCGATTTGATCAAGCACACCAGGCTAATCAATTTAGATCTCGGCTGTTCCGCGTTTTTGAGTAACTCACATCTTTCGGTTTCGAGTTGATCAAGCGCACCAGGCTAATAATTTAAGATCTCAGCTGTTCTGGATTTTCGCGTAAGTCACATCGGTCTCGATTTGATCAAGCGCACCAGGCTAATCAATAATTTATATCTCGCCTCTTCTAGTTTTTCGAGTAAGTCACATCGTTCGGTCTCGATTTGATCAAGCGCACCAGGCTAATCAATTTAGATGTCGGCTCTTCCGGATTTTCGAGTAACTGACATCGTTCGGTCTCGATTTGGTCAAGCACACCAGGCTAGTCAATTTAGATCTCGGCTGTTCCGCATTTTGAGTAACTCACATCATTCGGTCTCGATTTGATCAAGCGAACCAGGCTAATCAATTTAGATCTCGGCTCTTCTGGATTTTCGAGTAGCTCACATCGTTCGGTCTCGATTTGATCAAGCGCACCAGGCTAATCAATTTAGATCTCGGCTGTTCCCCATTTTTGAGTAACTCGCATCTTTCGGTTTGGATTTGATCAAGCGCACCAGGCTAATCAATTTAGATCTCGGCTCTTCTGGATTTTCGAGTAAGTCACATCGTTCGGTCTCGATTTGATCAAGCGCAGAAGGCTAATCAATTTAGATCTCGGCTCTTCTGGATTCTCCAGTAAATCACATCGTTCGGTCTCGATTTGATCAAGCGCACCAGGCTAATCAATTTAGATCTCGGCATTTCCGAATTTCCAGTAACTCACATCGTTCGGTCTCGATTTGATCAAGCGCACAAGGTTAATCAGTTTAGATCTCGGCTGTTCCGCGTTTTTGAGTAACTCACATCTTCTGGTTTCGAGTTGATCAAGCGCACCAGGCTAATAATTTTAGATCTCAGCTGTTCTGGATTTTCGCGTAAGTCACATCGGTCTCGATTTGATCAAGCACACAAGGCTAATCAATTTAGATCTCGGCTTTTCCGCATTTTGAGTAACTCACATCATTCGGTGTCGATTTGATCAAGCGAACCAGGCTAATCAATTTAGATCTCGGCTCTTCTGGATTTTTGAGTAGCTCACATCGTTCGGTCTCGATTTGATCAAGCACACCAGGCTAATCAATTTAGATCTCGGCTGTTCCGCGTTTTTGAGTAACTCACATCTTTCGGTTTCGAGTTGATCAAGCGCACCAGGCTAATAATTTAAGATCTCAGCTGTTCTGGATTTTCGCGTAAGTCACATCGGTCTCGATTTGATCAAGCGCACCAGGCTAATCAATTTAGATGTCGCCTCTTCTGGTTTTTCGAGTAAGTCACATCGTTCGGTCTCGATTTGATCAAGCGCACCAGGCTAATCAATTTAGATGTCGGCTCTTCCGGATTTTCGAGTAACTGACATCGTTCGGTCTCGATTTGGTCAAGCACACCAGGCTAGTCAATTTAGATCTCGGCTGTTCCGCATTTTGAGTAACTCACATCATTCGGTCTCGATTTGATCAAGCGAACCAGGCTAATCAATTTAGATCTCGGCTCTTCTGGATTTTCGAGTAGCTCACATCGTTCGGTCTCGATTTGATCAAGCGCACCAGGCTAATCAATTTAGATCTCGGCTGTTCCCCATTTTTGAGTAACTCGCATCTTTCGGTTTGGATTTGATCAAGCGCACCAGGCTAATCAATTTAGATCTCGGCTCTTCTGGATTTTCGAGTAAGTCACATCGTTCGGTCTCGATTTGGTCAAGCGCAGAAGGCTAATCAATTTAGATCTCGGCTCTTCTGGATTCTCCAGTAAATCACATCGTTCGGTCTCGATTTGATCAAGCGCACCAGGCTAATCAATTTAGATCTCGGCATTTCCGGATTTTCGAGTAACTCACATCGTTCGGTCTCGATTTGATCAAGCGCACAAGGCTAATCAGTTTAGATCTCGGCTGTTCCGCGTTTCTGAGTAACTCACATCTTTCGGTTTCGAGTTGATCAAGCGCACCAGGCTAATAATTTTAGATCTCAGCTGTTCTGGATTTTCGCGTAAGTCACATCGGTCTCGATTTGATCAAGCACACAAGGCTAATCAATTTAGATCTCGGCTTTTCCGCATTTTGAGTAACTCACATCATTCGGTGTCGATTTGATCAAGTGAACCAGGCTAATCAATTTAGATCTCGGCTCTTCTGGATTTTCGAGTAGCTCACATCGTTCGGTCTCGATTTGATCAAGCGCACCAGGCTAATCAATTTAGATCTCGGCTGTTCCCCATTTTTGAGTAACTCGCATCTTTCGGTTTGGATTTGATCAAGCGCACCAGGCTAATCAATTTAGATCTCGGCTCTTCTGGATTTTCGAGTAAGTCACATCGTTCGGTCTCGATTTGATCAAGCGCAGAAGGCTAATCAATTTAGATCTCGGCTCTTCTGGATTCTCCAGTAAATCACATCGTTCGGTCGCGATTTGGTCAAGCGCACCAGGCTAGTCAATTTAGATCTCGGCTGTTCCGCATTTTGAGTAACTCACATCATTCGGTCTCGATTTGATCAAGCGAACCAGGCTAATCAATTTAGATCTCGGCTCTTCTGAATTTTCGAGTAAGTCACATCGTTCGGTCTCGATTCGATCAAGCACACCAGGCTAATCAATTTAGATCTCGGCTCTTTCGGATTTTCGAGTAACTCACATCGTTCGGTCTCGATTTGATCAAGCGCACCAGGCAACCAATTTAGATCTCTGCTGTTCCCCATTTTTGAGTAACTCACATTTTCGGTTTCGATTTGATCAAGCGCAATAGGCGTATAAGTTTAGCACTCGGCTCTTCGGGATTTGGGGAATGATTACAGTAGTCGTCAGAAATGGATATATTTCAAACGAGAGAAGGTCGAAGGAAATAATTCTCACAACTCTGGAACATATTAAAAACCGCATTAAAAATATATTTAAAGCAGAAATGTTGAAGTATTATATTCGAACACACTTCGAACAAAATTTGAAATTTTTCGAGCGAACAGCGATTGTTTCTAGCGAGTACTGTTCTTACATTTTATAATGACATTTTACTTATACTTTTTATGAATACTCTGTGTCAATGTTTGTTTTCATAGCAATCATCGGTGCTGAGTCCATTAATTTTTCTCTGATTCATGTATTTTAGCACAAGCAGTTCCCAATACTGCAAAGTCATGAAATTCAGCGAAGACGGGTGTTACTTTGCCTATTGCAATGGTGTTGAGTAAGTGGTTGTTGTTTTTGACAATAATTTATTCAACGTTATTTTAGTTTATTTTTTGCATTTGATTGAAATTGCTATTCGAATTCAAAACAATGATTGTCTGTGGGCGAAGACTCATCACTGAATAGTACTCGCCAGAAATCAGTGTTACTCGCCCCGTGGTATACAAGTAGGTATTTGTTCGATATTGCCCTCGCTACTAGCTCTGTTCTCGTTCGCCCAACGTCCAGCCACCCCCTAGATCGCGATTTCAAAAAATGTTTTCTAAATCCGTTTGGAATCTCAAAATCCGATAAATACACTTGGAAGCAAGGCCCGGACAAAATTTAAGCGCATTCGAAACAAGCCAGAATTCGAACTCGGAATGAGGAAACTGTTATTAAAAGACACCGAGAATTTATTGTTGGAGGCACCGGATCGTATACAAAATGAATATTATTGACTCGTTGAAAATGTGCTAAACTATTTTAACAACTTTAACTTATTTTTCAGAACTGTCGTCCTTCGTTTATCGGATCATACTCGTGTTGTGAGTGTTGATTTACCTCGGACGCAGTGTATACATTTTTCGCCACGAAATTCCATCGTTTGCATTTACGAGCAATTTGCACGTAAGTTGGGTCTGAATTTTGTGTAGTCGCCTAAAATATTGGTTGGCGATAATCTTACAATAACTACAATATTTCTTTTGTTCGGGTTTCGACAGCAGTGACATAGGCGTAGAGTGCGAAACTTCAGAGGGAATGATTGCTGTCAAGAATTTTTTTTATTTTCGTGCCCAAAACATCAAACCAGCGTCCGCGTTCCCAGGGAACATACTGCTCAACATGTTCAGGAAAACACGATGTAATTAGACTAACGCCATGGCTTCCTAGTTTGTATCAGCTACAGAATTGTTGTTGGACATTAAAAAAGCTTTTTTTAAATTTTCAATGAAAATGAAATTAATGATAGCATTAGAAATAAAGTTTTGAGGTTCAACGTTTAAAGTTCAAAAGTTTAAAGTTAAACATAAGATAATAGTCCTGAAAATGGATCGATCAAAGACTTTGCTATTTTCATTGTGCAGATCGATTTGAAATCTTGGAAACCAGTGTTTAATCTCTAATATATACTTGTCTAAGGAAATTCTATGCGTTTATATTTGCGGGCTCAAAATTTATGTGCTTCACTGCTCTTGTATGTGTTTCGAATGAGATGGCAATTTTAACGATAAGGTATAACTTGTTAAGGTTAACTTAACGAACACCTTAAGGTATAACTTTAATAGTTAATAAGTGCGATAGGATTATTTTGGGGCCGGTCAAAAGGCCGAAAACTCTCGAATATGTGCCAACATTCTTGCAAAACGCATGATTTGTGGGGGAATACACAACACATTGGCAGAGGCTTTGGCGAGGTCAGGTTTTTTCCTTAGGGTAGAAGTGTGCTTTTGTGCTCTCCATCCTCCCGATTTGTAGAAATCAAATAATGTATCGAGTGTACTATTGACAATTGAAAATATTTTGCTTCAGTTCGGAATAATCAAACCGAGCCGGTACCAAATTTGAAGCTGTTCGATCTGGGATCGGGTGAACTCGTTGCGCAGTTCATTCAGAAGAAACAGACGGAATGGTGACGTTTTGTAATAAATTATAGTAATTGTTCGTTTAGCTCAGTAGTTTCCGCATAAACTACTAGATTGTTAATACTATTATATTAGATTATTATACTGTCGATACTGAAGCTGTGCTAATTGTGATTGTTAAATTTAAATTTGTTTTGATTTAGGGCATCAGATTTCAATGTACAACAAGTATAGTCCATTTTAAAGATTGAAATGTGAAAAAGTAACAATGTTTTACCGGTCAGCGATAGCCCTACTTGAAACCACATTTTTAGCCCTAAATCAACTCGAGATGAACACGTTCGATATCTGCTCATTTAAAACGACCTCTCCCTGTACAGATTTAATTCTACTCGTTTTAGGTCAGACAAAGTCAAAGCCAATCGTATTTGCCACATCGAATCATAACAACATTAAATTCAACCGTATTTGTGGGTACATGTAGTAGTAGTTCTCGCATTACCTTAATTGGTCGCTAGCATAGATGTGAAAAGTTTTTTGGACTTAGAGGGAGTGGGGATGTGCCATGTGGGTAAAATGTTTACAATCTTTAGCTCTCAAAAAATTTTCACAATTTTGCTAAAATGGTTGCCAATTTGCTATAACATTTTCTAATTTTCCATATTTTTGCCAATAATTTGTACCCTTATTTCCTCCAATTTTCACCCTGGTTTTGCTAAAATTGTGCGCACACCGGATGTTGGGTCTGGTGTGGAGCCTTCGGAGGGGCGTGTAGATTTCGCTTGAGTGTGCGTGCGACCCTTAGGGGGTAACCTCGCCTTATCACACGCCTATAGACAAGTATAGTCTATAGCTGCTTACCGAACGCGAAGATGATGACGCAGCTGTTCACTAGCACGTCATAATAATCTAAATTTTTATTAAGATGGTGAATTATTAGTTCTACGCGTCTTTTTCTAAAGCCTTTTTTAAAAAATGATTTAGATATCTTGAGTATATATTCGGTCCATAACGACATTTTAATATTTTTTTATCAGGCATCCGCAATGGACCGACGACGAACATTTGGCGTGCCGTTTGTCGGGCTCCGAAATTCATTTCTACGAGTCTAATCAATTCGATCGATACGTGAATAAACTAACTGTCGGCGGTGTCGCGAACGTTTCACTGGCCCCGAAGCCCGTTCTTGGCTCGTACCATATTGCCACATACGTTCCTGGTGTCAAGGTATTAAGTTTATCTCATTTTCCTCGTCTACTGTTTTGTTTACTATAACACTAAGATATTGCACTGTTATCGTTGTTTATCGCTACAGTACTTCTCGGAAATAAGTGTAGTTCTTTCGATGTTCCCCTGATGTTCTATTAAAAATGAAGATTGTTCGAAATTTGTATGAGATGTCTTCGAAATTTTATAAGTTAGCGCGGTTTTTCAAGATTTCTTTGGGTGCAGTTAAAATTTGAAGTATTATGTGTTCTTTAAGTGTAATATTATTCGGTTTCGCTTCATTGTTCGTTTGTTCTTTCGTTCGAAAAAAACAGTCCGCAATATGCAAATAATAAGTGCACAGATATTAATTTGATAGCTGAAAATTATAGTACGTTACCGCACTGTTGATGATAACTAACACATACTGCTATTCTTGTTTATTCTAGACGGTGAGAATAAGGTCCTCATTTGTTATTGTGTGAGTTTGCAAGACAGTTTTCACATTATCGGAGGTTATTAAAACCTGCGCATTTATAAAAAATACGAGTTGTGCATTTTTCCATATATTTTTCCAACACGCATAGTCATATCATACATTATCATGTTTACACAAAGTTTTTTTTCCAACATTTTCCGCGCTCCTTGGGCCCGTGAATGAAGGGATGTGTCTTGAAGAAGAAGATGGCTTACGATGTATCTCCTTGTCTACACTTGTGTCTTGTGGTCATGCCGTTAGCTTACAATCGACTTAAAATATTAGTTTGCATTCGCAAAGTTCTAATTTCGTTTATGTCGAGTTTTATTAATGGTATTAATGTGACTTCACACCGATGTAATGCAAATTGTTCATCTTCTTTCTCTTTTAGACAAACTAATGCTTTATTCGAATATACCAGTGTCCGAGTGGAATGGCGCCGGGAAACCCGAACACTCCGGTGGCGTCGAAGAGTTTCTTTAAAAGGGATCGTGTTGAAATTATCCATTTTCGTTCTCTTTTAGACAAACCCATGCTTTATTCGAATATACCAGTGTCCGAGTGGGATGACGCCGGGAAACCCGAACACTCCGGTGGCGTCGAAGAGTTTCTTTAAAGCGGATCGTGCTGAAATGGAATGGGATCGAAACGGTAGGTGCGAATCCGGGGTGTTGAAAAAATTTATTTGAGTGTAATTAATTTAATTATTTACCAATTTAATTTTGTATAAGAAATGGGTTTCAATTTTTATTAAAAACTCAATGCACAGTATTTTTGATACATTTATTCAGTGTCGCAGACCTAATACACCAACTTATCGCAGACTTTTTGACAGCTGCATGATTCATTATTTCATTTAAGCAGACGAATTTGCGAAATGGATAAATTGTGTGTGCGTACGTGCAAGGAGGAGCCCATGTTCGCTTTAGATTAACTGTGAATACCGGTTGCAGAATTGTGAATGTGAATATTTGCACTATTCAGTTGTAAATTTGACAAAATTACAATGACGTGAATACCTGAAATTTGCTCACGCATTATACTGTGCTCTCCATATGACCAAAATTTAAATTGCGGAGAGGTGGGGCTCCAAGGTCGAACCTGGGAAACCGAAATCCAGGGTAGTTACGTGGTTATTTTGGTTGCATGTTTATCATTTATCAACTGAAAATACGTATTTCTGCAGGCCGCACTTCATTTTACTTTGGATTTTGCTATGAATAGTCGAAGTATACGGTCCTCGCCAGAAATGAGTGCTGCCTTTCGAACCAACAGGATTCGAACGAACATCGAACAAAAATTTTAATCTTTCGATCACAAGTCGAACAAGTAAACTCTATACCTCGAACAGATATCGAACAGCTCAGCCAGTTTAAAAACATATTGAAGTCCAAATCCTTACACTTACAATAATTTCATACTATATCCTTAAAGTGTGTTTTGTTGATATCTCGTGCTCTAGATTATATATACCATATTGACTATAAACATTATTGTATTCATTGCTTCGTGCTACAGTAACCGTATTATTAAATGTTTAATACTGTGAACGTCGGTAGGGTTTATTTGTAATTACTGATTGCGGCTGTTATCGTGTTCGTGTTGTATAATTTTTAATCTTTTCTTATTTTTTGTATAAGCTCATAGTTTTTTAGCATTGTTTTAACAGTATCACCGCTTCATGCTATAAAATGATTATAGCAGTGTCTTGTAATCAGTGGCGTGTGCAGGGAAGAGAAGGGCTAAGCCATACATGCCGTCTTACCTTCATTAGAGCGGGTAGTCCCCACACGGGGTGATGGTAGCAGCCATCCCAGTGGGGTAAACCCCCTAGCCGGCAAAATTTCTCTAAGGGGGGTCGGTGGGGAAGACCATTTTTTGGTCGCCACCGCCATATTTTTGATTACAAGTTCACTTTCATCCGCGTGGGGGGGGGGCTGCGCACCCCTTCCCAAGGAGGTAACTTCCATGGCTTTTCGGCCTTGGGAGGGGGTATAACCCCCTGTTGGCATGTATGGGCTAAGCGCAAACCCCTTCTCTAGTTTCGGCAGCTTAGCCACTTCATTTTGGCCTCTAAATTGCAGCATATTGCAATAGAGAAGTAAAAATACTCATGAGGAGGAAGTTCTGGGTCTGCAATTTCCAGTTTCATTCGGTTGTACACATCCCTGGTAACAGTTGCTCTGGACGTTGGATGATTTATTGCGCTAGATTTACACTAAAGAAAGCCCAGTCGCGATTTCACTTCGCTCTAAACTTGTTAAAACGTTCAACGGCGCCGAGCTTAAAGGGCGCAACTGCATATGCACCAGGGCTAAACAGGTTCAATCTCCAAGCGGCTTATAAAAGACGTAGTGTTATCTCGTTATCCCGCTCGGGTCTGAAAACGATGGAAAATGTTGGAAAAACTGCGTCACTGTGATAGATGCTAATTTAAGGCGGTTAAATAAACAATTTTCTTCGAATTCTAAGTGAATAATGACCAAATAACGGCAGAATTGGCATACTATAAATAATTTTGCAAATATAATAGTAGTTTAACATGAGCATTGCGGCCTAGTGTCTACTAACTGTTTTGATTATGTTAACTAGTTAGTTATAAACGTTGGTATTCGCTTAAGCTGTTTTGTGTTGTCTTCACAGTAAATGAGAAAAAAGATGAGATAGAATAACTGCGTATCAAACTGCGAAATAATAAATTTATTACACTGTTCCCACTTACATGAAATCTCCATATCTCTCAAACCACTTTCGAATATTTGTCGAACATGTCCTATGACTCATTCGAACAAATGCCGCCCAGAAACTGAAAAATTTCGAACAAGGATCGAACACTTATCGAGCGAACAACAGTCATTTCGTGAGGACTGTATGCATAATATTGAGTTTTATAGGAATTGTATTTTGTTAGGACAATCATTATCGGTGTCACCTCAAAATACCTGACGCTGCTGGGGGATTTGGAGTAAGGCAAAATTTCCCTGGGCCCTGTGTGGCATAGCATGGGTGGAACCGCTGAAATTTTGGTGGTAGTTCGATGATCATGGGAGCTCTTTCTTCCTCAGTGGAGAGGCGAGTTATGCGCAGTAAACTTAAAATGCGCCCAACCGACCTACTTAGCTTCATGTTCTAAAACAGAATACTATTTCGTAGCGGTGGTAAATTATGTCTGTTCGCGACCGCTGCTATCTCCTTCCACGAAATAGTTCGCGAACAGTAACATTCAACATCACTAAAGCAAATGCAAAATTTTGATTATAATATCAACGATTTATAGTAACAAATTCTAACATTAAAATGTAAACTATATGTTTAAGACCAACATAATATGTAGGTCTTAAATAATATATATATATTATATATATATATAACTATATATAATTATATATATCAATATATATAAATATATATATATATAAATATATATACTGTGTTCGCGAACACTTGGTCAGAGTATGATAATATGCTGTATCAAATCATATTGTTTCGCAGATACATGGCACAGACACATAAACCTATGTAATAAGACCATACGTGCTTAAGCTTCGAGGTTTCAGGGGTAGCCAGAGTCGGCGAGGGAGGGGAGAGGTTAACTCAGGGGTTAGATGCCCTGGGGGTGAGAGGTCTGATGTCTTAGGGGGTATCCCCTGAACCTATTTATTATCTGCAAGTAATGTCAACATGATAAGTAATTACATTCTGGTAACTAACGCACAAAGTAGTGTTCGCCAACAACAAAACACGGTCGTTTGTTCGCCAACAGTTACGTTTAATATTATTCTAGTTAAATCGAATTAAATTTCGCATAAAGCAGCCATGTTCGCGAACAACACAGGGTCGTCTGTTAGCGAACAGTGGCATAAAAGGATCGTTGCTAGGCGCGCATAAAGTTTATTCTCGCATTATAGACAACGGCTGTTGTGGTTTGATAGGTTTGTAATACTAGAGTGAAACACTTAAACGTTTGGAGCATGAGTGGAATGACTGAAAATAACTACTATTCAAGAATACCATTACAGCTGATACAATGTTTTGCTAATTGAATAAATAATATATTATTATAATAATAATGTGTTTTGTTATTTTGATTCAGGAGCGGCGTTGTTAGCTGTATCGCAGGCCGATGTCGACAAAAGCGGCTCATCGTACTACGGCGAGCAAACGCTGTATCTGTTGTCGCCGCGCGACGGTGAAAGCATTCGTATGGCGCTTGGTAAGATAACCAGTAGTTGACTTCGTTTGAGTATTAATGCTTTAATGTTGGCATCGTTAAGGGATCAAAGGATTGCCGCCGGCGAACTAAGCTAAGTTGTCGGTATTAGTGTTGAGCTAAACTCTGTGGTGTAAAAGTTGCTTTGGTGAATGTTATGCAGAGTCTTGTCAATAAATACATGATGCCTTTTTCAGGTTTGAAATTTCCTAAAATTTTTTACCGGATGACTCACAATTGCGGTAATAAGTGATAAAATAAGGGCTAAATTGCTATGTTGTAAACGCCTTATAGTAAATTTTAATGGAAGCTAAGTTGCTGCCCGACTGTTCGCTTCAGTGCAGCATCACCGGCCTGTTGCACCGCTAAGGTGGCAGCATTTAAGCGGCTTTATTCATAGAAAATTGAGATTCATAGTTTAGCGTGGTAACCTTAATTAAATTTGTCGTATCAGTATTTATTGGCTATTTCTCTCATTTGTAAATAATTCAAATAATATTGTTTTATGTTACTATTTTAGGCAAAGATGGCCCGATCTATGCGTATGAATTCAATCCAAAATTCGATGAATTTTGCGTTGTCTACGGGTGTAAGTGTCTCAATGTTGTATATATACAGTATGATTTTATGTGCTTTTGTATATAAATTATGCGTGCGTAAACTTAAACTGACTCCACTAACCATCCTAATTTGTAGTAACCGATGTCGAATCGTAAACCCTTGTTACGGCAAAATATATAATTTGATTTTGCTTTCCGCTAACGCAAAACTGGAAAAAACAAATGCAAGTGCCTGAACTTATACAAATTATAGCTTGATTTGTAGTTTAAGCTTTTGAAGTTACAGCTCTAGCAGAATTTTGGCATTTTCAATTAACAAAAATTCGGTTCCTTAAAGCCCGTAAGGTTTGCATGTATAAATTATTTCGCTTGAATTTTCGCGACGCAAAATGACTAGATTTCAATCCTAGAAAGTTCGGTAATAGTTTTTCGCTGAATTTTCACCTAAAAGCGTTCCGTAACAATTTTAACGCGAAATTACAAAATAGGATGGCTGGTGGGGTCATGGTAAGTTTACTCGCGCATAAGTGGATATATACAATTTGTGGTAAGTTTTTTATATAATAAATGTGTATGGTGTCAACATACAAAAATATTTTCCTCACTGAGTGTGCCAATGTCCTGGCTAACATTAAACAGCCGTTCTTGATTGGACGTCAATTGTTTTAGAATTGGTATTACAATATGCTGATTTACAATACCTAGCTTAAAACGTGGTTATAGAAATAGAGCAATATATTATAGCGTGGAACTTTTAATCTCAGCACTAGGGAAAAGATTGAGCTCAACACGGCCTCGTTCTGGTTCGTCGCTCCGATCTACTGTTTTGTTACACTCGCGATTGATCTATTAGCTATTTTGTCAAACTGTCTTGGCTTCTCCTGAATTGGGGGACGGGAATACTCCTGAATTGGGGACGGGAATACTCCTGAATTGGGGACGGGAATACTTCTCCTGAATTGGGGGACTGGAATACTTCTCCTGAATTGGGGACGGCATACTTCACCCGAATTTGAGGACGGGAATATTTATCTGAATTGTGGGACTGGAATATTTCTCTTGAATTGGGGGACGGGATGCTTCTCCTGATTTGGGGGACGGGAGTACTCCTGAATTGGTGGACGGGAATATTTCTCCTGATTGGGGGGACGGGATGACCAAGGCTGCTATTCACCACATTCCATGCGTAGCAACAAGAGGATTAATTTAATGTGTCTTGAGACAGCTTATAATAATTATAGTTTTAGCTGAACAGCGTAACTTGTTACTTATTCATTGCAGGTATGCCGGCCAAAGCGACTATTTACAACTATAAAGGTGACCCGAAATTTGATTTCGGAACCGGGCCGAGAAACGAAGTTCACTATGGGCCGTTTGGAAATTATATCCTTTCATTCTGCCGTTTTATATACCGCGCCTGTGTGTCTAAACTACTGCGCTTGTTATGATGTTTTCTTAAAACGGAAGTCCAGGTTTAACTTAATGTTGTTTTAGTTTCATGCGTTATTTTTAACGTCTTAAGGGCCCCTATAACATCTAAAGCTTCCGAAATTGAGAAATCGGGATCTTACGACCCGTATTGCCAAGAGCGATTCAAGTCACTCACTTTTCACCATGCGACGCGCTGAAAGTTTTTTATTAAATTGAGGCGGATTCATTTTTGCTAGTACTGTTGAAGCTGCTTCTGATAATCGAACCAGCGACGCTTTCTACTCAGAACCATTTAAGCAGGCGACAATACACGGCAAAATTGTAAAAAATATAACATCGAAAAGTATGTACGCAAAAATTATCTACGTTGCATGTGACTTGATGTACAGCACGCACCAGAAATGACGATCGCATTTCGGGTAAGCGAGTGGCGCCTTGAAATTTCGAGACTATTCAAATGTGAATAATAAATTATTTTTTCGGAACAAATTTATTTCGAGCGAATGGCAATCGAGCGACAGTAATTTTTGGCGTGTACTGTAGCGTGAAAGAACTACACTGTAGTAAATTATCGCATATTGAAAACGTTTGTTTTATGCTATGATCGTTATTTTTGATGACTTATAGATAAGGTACTTTGTTTAAGGAAGTATTTTTCTTTAACTCCATTGTTATTGTGGCTGCGCGTTTTTACTGGTAATTCTGTGCGGTTTTGGAAATCTTCGTGGCGAAATCGAGTGCTGGACGACGAAGCCTCCAAACCGTCGGGTTTCCCGCTTTATCGCCGAAGATACGACTCGGTTTCAATGGTCGCCGAACGGTGAACACATTGTTTGCGCTACCACGGCTCCGAGATTACGGGTCAACAACGGGTAAGTTTGTGGTTCTGTCGTAGGGCCATCTATGTAATGCTTGGTGGCGACCGGAAAATCTTTTGAATTTTTAGTCATTGAACTTCAGCAAGCGACTGCAATTTTGACGACGCAAAATTTTTGGGAATTCTAAAATATAGGACTTCAAATAGCGGAAATCGTTATGACTTTTTGTACAGAAGCAATGAATATAATATGTATCATTATTACATCTGGGTACCTGCGGGCTTCGAAATTAGGGGCTTTCGAAGCCAGGCGTGACAGGTAGTTCGGGTGGGAAAAAGGTCAATATAATATAGTACTCGCCTGAAATGAGTGCTGTTTGTTCGGTGTTCGTTCATTCCAACGGCGACACTCATTTCTAGCGAGTACTGTATATGGATCTAGTGCCTTTTGTTTAGGGAACTGTCGAGGCCAAGGTTATGATTCCTGAGTTTACTGATTTAGCTCGTTTATTTCACGCGTTACATTTGCGATATGCGCAATATTTATGAATCTCATAGCAAATCCAGCTCATTTCATACATAGCTATCTGACTTCTCCAAAGCGCAGAATTTATATTTTTATTTATTGTTTGAATGGCATGACATAGCGGACCTCTCAGTGTGGAACTTGGGGACCTGAAAATACATCTGCCAATTACTTCAGTAAAAAACTGGGGGCTTTCCCAGTTAACTGTACCACAAGTAACGATACTGTCAAATGGGCCCAAACCAAAAAACTTATAGGGCTTGACTGCATTTACGGATATTTAATAAAGTGAATTTTTAGGAATCTTTGATCCGTAGTGAAACTTTTGGGAAGTTTTTCGCCAAATAATAAAAAAATTTTCATATTTTGCTACCAATCAGAGAAACTATCACTGATTTTTAGTCGCACCCTGAAGACCAGTCACATAGAAACTAAGTACTGACGCGGACAGACGGATTTTGCACGCTTACTTTTGTCAGTGATTGTGCTTAGGGCGCATGAACCTGCTAGAGATCCCATTACCGAAGGCCCGTCTTCGCTGTTTAGAGAAGCTGCGATATCTAACCAACTGTTGCAGCAACTCATCTGAAGCAGTTACACGGTAGAAAGAGTCCCTCATGACGCATGTGATTATGATGATAGTACGTTTTTGATACATCTCGTTCATATGCGGCCAACAAGACCCAAATACTCAATAATACTCAGAATTCGAATGGCCTTTCGAAAGTTTTTTGTTAATAGCAACTTCTAAATTTTTGGAAGAGCCTCAAAATTAATGGTTACAATTATCTAAAAACAAATCGGTGATTATTGATTATTTTTGGAAGAGCCTCAAAAGTAATGGTTACACTTATCTCCAAACAAAGCGGTGATTATTGCTTATTTTTGGAAGAGCCTCAAAATTTTTGGTTACACTTATGTAAAAACAAAGCGGTGATTATTGCTTATTTTTGGAAGAGTTTCAAAATTAATGGCTACACTTCTCTCCAAACACAGCGGTGATTATTGCTTATTTTTGGGAGAGCCTCAAAATTAATGGTTACACTTATCTCCAAACAAAACGGTGATTATTGCTTATTTTTGGAAGAGCCTCAGAATTAATGGTTACACTTGTCTCCAAACAAAGCGGTGATTATTGCTTATTTGTGGAGGACCCTCAAAATTAATGGTTACACTTATCTCCAAACAAAGCGGTGATTATTGCATATTTTTGGAAGAGCCTCAAAATTAATGGTTACACTTATCTCCAAACAAAGCGGTGATTATTGCTTATTTTTGGAAGAGCCTCAAAATTAATGGTTACACTAATCTCCAAACAAAGCGGTGATTATTGCTTATTTTTGCAAGAGCCTCAAAATTAATGGTTACATTTCCGGGGTTTTTATACAGGGGGGCTAGGGCGGACCACCCCTAAAGCCGGCTCCACCACCCCTAAAGCCGGCTCCACCACCCCTAAACCTCCTCCTCCCTAAACCACCACCCCTAGAATTTCGAGTTCCCCCCCGAGGATTTTTTAAATCTAATTTAAAAAAATATAGTTACCATTAGCATATGTCGCAAATTTTTTTTCTGTGCTGATAATTCGTTGTTGCTCGTTGAACATGTAAGGATACGTTGTTGAGGACCATGTGTAGCTCGATGGACGCCGCTGTCCACATTTACATGTAGGGATTTGGAACGACGCATAGCGATAGCTATGATCCGCTGCGTAGTGTGCGGCATAAATATAGGCTCCCTCCTAGAATTTGGACCCGAAAAAAACCCGGCATTTATCTCTAACCAAAGCGGTGATTATTGCTTATTTTATTTTAGGTATCGCATCTTTCACTACACTGGATCGCTTGTCCATCAAACTGTCTTCCCTGAAAAATCCGAATTATGGGAATTTCAGTGGCAACCAACGCGCGACGGGAAATATACTGCCCTTCCGATACAAACACAGTCGAAATCAGACGCTGCCTCAAGCGCCGCGACGTCGATCCTGGCCGGAATCGGTAGGTTGCTTTGTGTACATACCTACAGTCATAGCCAGAATTATGTACAAACTAATCGATCGGTTTCGATTAAACCAAATTTCGATGAATTTCAATTTTGATCGTTTTCAATTGCACTTAGTTTTGGTCGAGCCGTAGGAGGCAGTTTAATGCTGCATACACGCCCGAGGGTAAACTATAATTATTATAGTCACAGACGGAAATACATACACCATTCGCGCTTGTGACTACAGTTATGTCTGTCCGTGACTGTAATAATAAATGAATTCGAGTGCAATGAGAATTTTCAATTTTGGCTCTGGAGGGGGTTGGGGAGGTCCTGTCTGTGTGTGTCTGTCGCGTCGCACCTGGATTTCGATAACGATTTTGTCGGATTTTGATGCAAGATAGCTCACTCGAACCGCAATGGTCGGCTTAGGTGTAGTGACGGAGCCCGATTTTTGAATTTTTCCCGTGGTAAAAGTTGTGGGGCAAAATGACGTCATATTTTGCGGGCACCCCCTCCAGCGACTTTTCTCAATAAGTAAACGAGGTATCCGCAAACTAATAGGCCTATTCCATGTAGCTTTACCAGCGCTTTCCAATGATATATAACAAGTTTTTTAACTACGTCCCAATCTGGAGTCTATAAGCTTATAGTTGGCGCCAAATTTATTATTTGGTGAAAAGTCGTGGGAAATGCACCTAAATATGTGCTTATTGTTGGTTTTACTGTCGGATATGTGGTTTTCTGGGCCAAAAGCTGATTGCGAGTGTCAAAAATATTGTGTGACAAATATTTTTGACACTTCTGCTTCATACTTGGTATAAAAAATGAGATATTTCTCAAGTGTCGGTTTGAATTCTTTAACGTTCTTTTCACGGTCAATTTAGGGTTTTATTGAATTGTTAAATTGTTTGTTCATTGTTTTGTATTCGTTGTACGATGTTTTGTCTACTGAATACGTTGGCTATCAAAAGAGGCGGTCGTAACTATGACTCATCACTCACGGTTTATATAATGCTGCACCTGCGTACTGTGTGTAGGCTTTGTTTTTGTGTGCTTTCTACAACAGACTTCGGGGAATTGTTCTCACCACTCGAATTTTGGCTCGCAAGCGAGCTTCACTAGTATTAATATCTGTTGGCTTTTGTAATTTATCGGCAGGCGTTGTAAAATTAAGAAATATTTTAGTACAAAATGTTTTGTTCGTCTGTTATTGATAGCGTATTACATCGATGTGACGCTTCTGCATTACGCACTCCCACAAACGTAATGCCCATACGACTCCGGCTATCGTAACCTCGAGGGCGGACCTACTGGGTACAATTTTTTATTTTTCCTTTTTTGATGCGGGTCAGACCCAAGAAATGTTGGAGCTTAGCAAGAACGCAGGAGCGCTACGCAGGATGTGTTCTGATCCTGCCGGACGGGTTGCGCGCGTAGCCTAAGCGGTATTGCCTTTGAGGTCCCTAGGGAGGTTGGCTCCGTTACATGCACTCATGCCAAAGAGACCATGCCATTATTCCCTATCATCGTTTAACTGGAAGTGTATTTAAAAGGTATTCGGATTTGATTGATTTTCTTACTTTCTCGAACGGTTAATTTTATTTAGCCAGTGGCCCCCACAAGGGTCCGACAAATCTCTAGACGTTTAGCGTCGGATTCGCATGTGATTTTCTATTCTGGGTGTTCAGCGAAAGTTTTGATTCTGCGGTAAATTTTCCTTATTGGTCGCACGAATCGTACTCGCACAATGATACAATTGAATTGAAATCGGCGAGTTACGCTAAAGTTTGCTTCTTCAATGCGTGTGTCAAACCTGAACGTGGGTCGTCGACAGGGGTGATAGATTTCAAACTCCTTCTGATATCTATCGCTACTAAGGTCAACGAAACGCATGGACTACTTGGGTTTGATTTAGCGTTTATTGATGCGTCAAAATCTTATATGGACAAGAACATACTGTACGGGCGAATACAATAGGTAAAATGTCACTGGTACGGTACGCTATTAGGAGAATGAGCAGGGCGACAAACGGGGTAAGTTGCGGAGTCATCGCTTTTTTTCATAGAACTCTCACAGCCGATTCGAACCATGGCGTAAACTACTAAGCCTTTTCTGAAGGCAGCTGCGCTCACCTTACTCATTTAGAGTGGGTCAGGACAAAAGCAAATACAGGTGAGTGACACGAAACGTAAAATGGTTAGTTATCGAGAGAAGCCCCATTCAACTAACTACTCGCTCGGTACCACGATTGCTGCTAGGGGTACTCCGACGAAACAGTAGGTCCATGTAAGCGAAAGGCGGTAAAATAATTGGTACCAACAAGGCATACGGGACGAAGCGTACACAATGGAATTGCGGGTCGTGATCTTGCTCATCCTAATCACGGTTATAGTACATGATAGGTGAATATTTGTAACGTAGGTAAATTAGCGATTGGGTTAACATATATACAACAGATTATTACAACAAAAGAGTAATGGTACATATCGATACAACGGTAAGATTGTAAGGTGATCATCGGTACAACTCCTAATTTTCTCCGGTGCGACAACGGTACGATGCTACTTTTCCTACCCTCATACATATATATGAACGGTAACCGCGGGTATAATACAAAATTTTTCATAAAATGCAAAGGTACAACCGCTTGGTTTTAGTTCCAATTTTCTATGAAACTATCCTTCAAATACGGTGTTACAGATGCGAACTCCGAGCCTAAATCTGTGCTCAGTTGCAACCTAGGTACTTACAAACGAGGAGTTTTAGCGTCCATAAACATGAGTCAAAATAGAATCAAGCTAGGCCGGGTATAATATTAAACAAATGGCTCTTAGGTCACGGGAGAATGATATTGGAACCGAATTTTATAATTTCTCGGGATTTCCTTAATACAAAATTATATTAAAATATTATGTGTTGTGTACATTAACTGTACTTTATCAACACTAGGAATTTTGATATTTTATCGCAGAATTTTGTAAGGCGCTGGATCGAGCCGGATCCAAGGAAAGGTAGTAAATCATCGATTTTAAGGGTGAATCGGGGTTCACTTAGGACCTTCGTTAATACCTGGCTCAGCGGAACACTACTCTATGTATTTTCCAAAAAGTACGGCAATACCACGAGCGGTAAAGAAAAGAATCCCTAAAATCTAAACTCGGAAGTGCAGATTAGGGTATTTCGCGTCCCTATACGTGACTATTGGGTAATGTCTGATTTGGGAAATTCATAAACCTAGCTCATTCCCTTGGAGAGCTCCAAACGTACTCCTACTAATCTTGCAAAAAGGTTGAAAGCGTTGCCTTAGCGTTCAACGTCCACCACTAAAGCGTTAACTCGGTATTCGGCGGTAATTCATTCAACAGGTAAAGCTCCAAGACTGGAGGCAAATCTAATAGCTTGTGCAAGAGCATTGTATACTGATTGTAGTACTCGATTTGGACCAAAAGATTATACTAAATTAACGGTTTAAGGTGTTTGGCATGCTTATGAGGGTCAACAAACGTTTGACAATTTTCTTTGTTCGTCCTATGACAGGTTTCCTAAGTTTAAAAATTGATTGCTTGCTCAATCCATGACCAATAACAAAACGATACGCTTAAGCGGGCAGGTAGGCCACTGCCGAGGCAATGCCGCTTTGGGGCATTCCCAATTTCTACTGGTTCAAACGGGAGGAGAAACTTGGTTTGCTTGATTGAGCTTCTTAATTCATTGGAAATCTCAACTCAATTCCTTAATGTGGAAATTATTCTAAAGCGATCGGGCCATTCATTATTACTGCAACGTAAATGCACTAAGGTGGAGCGAGGGACGAGCTTGAGCGAGTCCCTAGTTCATGACACAACTTAGAAATTCTCTGAGTCCGATTAATTGTTGCCAATTTCGGTGGCTTTACGTTATCATCGTATCAACTTTATGCCAAATTCAGGGCATGAGGGCAAGGGTTAAAATTGGATTCAGATAGCTACAAATTTGTCTGCAGCTAGAACGATAAGTAATGATGCCTCGTAGGTCATCAACACTATCCTAAAAATACTAAAACTTATGCTATTTTGGGCTTGAAAACGGCTCTCGAAAAGAGCTCTATTTGGTAGTGGAAGTTAATTTGTATTCCTAGCGGTTTCTTTTTGACGAAACGAGTCAGTACGGGGCGGCTACGGTTGTCGAGACAACCGTAACAAATTTATGAACTGCATTCCGCTCGGTTTTTATCCTTAGATGGCTCGGTTTCCTAGTTTTCGACCGAGATTTTACGTCTAATTCGACAGGGACGGGGGAAACCTATAATCTTCAATATTTCGCTAAGTGGACAGCCTTTCTCTGCGAGATTTTGCATAGAGGCAGGGTTCGACTTTATTTATCGATTTATTGGGACCGGATCAGCGGTCCTCACAAAAATTTGGTCCGTCGCGCCGAGGCCCCATAGACCCGATATCGCGGCTAGCGACATGGATAACTTTGAAGTACAGGAGTGTTAAGGTCCGCAATGGGCGATATCAACGCTAGGAAAATAAACATTTTTCTCTTATCATCGGAAATACATGTAAAAGCAAGACCAAAACCTACTTATGAAAGTGGTACTATTTAAGAAACTTGAACTAAGTCGGAACTGGTGGTTGTGCTGCTCGGGTTCGGACTTCCTATAACTTTTGAACGGGCCATGCCTTTGCCGGGCTTAATGGCTCAAATGGAAGGCCTAAAGGACATCTCTTTGTGGAGTAAAAATTGTCAAAATTCCTATTAATATTTGAAGTTTTGGGTGGGGGCGGACCCTGTCGGGTCGTCGGATTCGGGATTCTAACGTAATATTCGAAGGTTTTGAGTGTTTAATCAATAGCTCGGATCTTTATCGAGATCCATATAAATTTTTGGCCAAATTCTTCGGGTATCTTTTAAGTTATGACAAATTTTCAATCAGAGTGAGCTGTCTCGCTCTCTGGGCATTCGGTTAACGAATACGGTTGCAGGTCGGTTACATTTTAAACTCAAACTTAAAAGTGCGGGTCGCTACTAACATACTAACGAGATTTCTGGTAGCTTGAGGGAAGGGTTAGTGTGCCAGATAAATCACTCCCAAATATATTAATAGTTATCCGGATCGTAATGGTGCGATGATATTCCTGACAATAGATAACTTTTCTAAACAGTACGACCAAATCAAATCAAAATCCAATAGACCAGGTTAAAGATGATACGGAGTTTCGTTCTCAATGTTCAACCAAAAAATTCATTTATTTAACCTCGGTCGGCTCAAGGACGATATCTTGGTTCCTAACTCGACTCAGGGAATCATGTTAAATGAATCTATACGCTAGTGTCGCGGTGCTTTGGACCTTAACTCATCGACCGAGGGAGGATCCGTATGACATCGACTATCTCACTGAATCATACGACCGGCTAGACACCTCTATGGGTCTGCGGGACAAGCTAGGACGGGCAGGGCTATCATGTAAATAAAAGTATGGACAGGAAGTCCATGGAAGCTTAAGCCTATCGCTATTCGATACAAATTTTTCAGTCCTACCTTAACTACTCTCCTGGCTAACCCTGTCTAATATCAGTAATAATCAGGGGTAACGCTAATCTCCCTGTCCACACTTACGTATTCGGGTCCTTTGATTCAACGTCCATCGCGCGACCGTCCCATCGCAAAACCAAAAACGAAGAGCCAAATAAGAAGCAACCAACCAATAAACTAGAAGCAAAAGTACTGAGGAGCGGCAGTGCCGGTGTGCAAACCGACCGCACTCTGCGCTGTCGAAGTCACACTTGTGCAGCTCTGCTTAAATAGCGCCATTTTCAAAGAGGGGCCGTTAGAAGTGCTTGGTCAGCACTTTTGGGACGATTTGACCTCGAATTCTAAGCTCTTCGACAAATATTCTTATCACCGCGAATTTGACAAAGTTTTGGACCGTTTCAATGGGCAATTTAAGTGATTTATTGCCCAGTTAATATAAAACTTTTACTAATTTAGTAAACTCTCCAGAAACTCATTATCTCCGAACTAAAACTATATATTAAACTTATGTTAACTATATATTAAGCCAGTAATTTTAGCACAACTCTGCATTAACGTGAAGCGTCGAACGTATTTTCACTGCGGCTTACAATTCTGGGATCCGAGCAATAAGAAGCCAGCTTAATATCAAAACCATATAAATATAACTTGCGTCGGTTGCTGATAAGAAGTTCTTAGCTTCTATGAAACTTCTAAGTTTATATAAACTTTATATTGATCTAATATATAAAGTTTATTTACCAATTGATAAGAAATCTCAGCTAACCTCCATTATATTAGCTTTATTGAAAGTAGATACAAATTCGAAATTAAAGTTCAGATGCGAACTGTCGGTTTACTAGAGAAAAGTTCAGCGCGACGTGTACGGCAAATTATAAGCACAAACACCAGGTATCCGCACGACTAATGGAGAAATAGTAGCAAATTTTATAAATACTCAATATTAGCTTATTTATTTACTTAACTAAATATAAATTTAATATTAACTTATACTTTTGGAATTGGGGTTAGAATGAAGAGACCCGGCTTAAGTAAACTAACAAGGGGTAAAGAGCACACAAGAGGATTCTCTTACCTCGATGATGGCCAGAGTGCCAAAAGAGGTTCGGATTCGGACTCGGTGTGTCCCTCCGAACATTTCGATATGTAACAGGTCCACTTTTGGACAATAAAAAGGGGATGTGAGCTCCCGGGCGAGCCCATCACAGATTTTGTAAGAGTTAGGGTGTTTTAAATGGCTCCCGCGGGTTCGGGATACAATTTTATGTGGTGTTAGATATATATTCGCATCGGATTCGACGATCTGAATCCAACGAGGGATTACACGCCGGTCGGGGATTACACACACTATTACTTCTGCGATTTTCGCGGGGAAGGGTATCTAAACACGGGTATAGCGGGACCGGTACGGGTTTAAATAAAAGCCTGGGTTTCAAAGTATCTAACGGTACCAATTATATATTTTTCCGCTAATTATTCGCTAAGTTACTTAATCAAATGTGGTTTATTTGTTCTACATATATGCTTATTTCGTCATAACTCCGTTGATCCGGCTTGGGACTGGTTTCATTAGATAGAACGTAAAATTCTCTGCCAAAAATGTTAAGTACTTAATTCTCGAATTTTCAACGGTTCCGGAGTTACGGGCCGGAGCCGATACTTTCGATTCCAAATTTTCATACTTTTCTCTTTTGATTTTATCCTTTATCTTGACCAGCGAAAATAAACACTGGTAACGGGTATATATTTCATTTATCTTCATAATTTACCAGTGTGTTATAATTTTCAGAAATTTAGCTACTTCGCTGTTCGCTGTAATGCATCACTCACAGAGAAGCGCGTGCACGAATTGCACACCGTAAGGTATTGCAGCGACCGTGTTGTTGAAAACAATATTGCTATGACATTACGTTGTTATACACATAGCGAGATCAATAGCTCAAGCTAAAGATATTGCTGCTACAATATCATATGATGTTATTGAACTCTCAATAGCACAAGCTTAACATTTCTGCCACAATAAAATTGTTTTGTATTGCACTGTCAATAGCTTAACCTAGATATATCGCTGCTGCAACAATAGTGCCTTATATTGCATTACAGCTAAACCGTCAAGCTATTGCTGCGTCAATGGACAACTAGCCGTTATTGTTGCAACAACACATTTTTAGTAAACAGTGCTGCGAAATGACATGCGATATGCTGATGAGAGAAACATAGCTCTACCTCTTCAACGAAAAATTCCTACGTTTTAGTTCCAGGCAATGTTGCTTGTTTGAATACGTTATTGCATATAGTGGAATATCCTTATAGAGAAATTCTGATTATACGTGCTTGAGGTGGCATAGGGTTAGCCAAGGCCTCGAGAAAGGAGGGGTTTCTTCGGCGCCTCTGGATTCGGGGGTTGGGGCACCTGTGAGGTCATGGGGTCCGGCGCATCAGGAAGGGTAGCATCCCCCACCCACAATGAGCAGGCATGATGCTGATAGAATGTTTGATTCCTCCCATGCGATTCCTTTAGTACGGCACTCTACTGCATATCACTGCGCATAAATATTCGTAAATTATCACGCATAAACTTGGGTACTGTTCCGGTCGCAATAATTATTATACGTGCTAATAATTTGTTTTATTTTGATATTTAAATAAAAATGATTATGGATTGTGACACTAATAGTACAAAACGTCTTTGTTTGGCATTTACTCATATGCTTTCGTATATTTTTACACTTCAGTAAAGTAATGGAACATAAGTTGTTTTCCAACAAAGTTCGAACAAAGACATCGCACACATTCGATTGAAATATAATAGAACATAATGTGCACATAATGTCGAGAAAAAAATTTACAATCCTCGAAGATTCTAAGAGACACGGAATTTTGTCAGATTATTTGGCGTAAATTACATGTACAACCGCTAATTTTACTACTTTTATTGTATATAATATAGTTTTCTGCACATATTTTGATTTTTATTTTTTTTGTTCTGTGGTAAAAACGTTCATCTCATAGCCTTATCTTTTAATACCTATCAAAATACTGCCATTAATCGATACCATATTTAATTTTATACAAGCAATGCACAATAAACTCGTTCAGTTATATTTTGTCTACGTGTACGTAATGTCTGTTTCATGTAATATTTTGTATGAGCGTCTTTGTAACGCTTCTGGGAAAAGGGCGCTATATAAATGTTTCTATTATTATAAATACCAACACGAATGAAAGTTGCGCTTCGAAAATTCACAATATTTATCTGTATAAAAACGGTTGTTAAAATATTTTAACATGTAAATGGACACTGCTATATATTTCCTGCAACCATATGTACACTTAGCGTGCCACCAAAACATATAAATAGATTATAACAATTATAATATATGTTGCTCGACGTCTAAAATCAAATGAACTTCGAAACTCATTTATAAGATTCGGGTTATCGAATTGTGCAAACAATGGCATAAAACGATATTTACACGTAATTATGTTTGTATTCTTACCAAAACTGATGCAAATGTCACAATGTTAAGTGTACAAGAATAAAACTGCAAATATAGTGGAAATGATGTATATATAAAATGTTGTAATAATTTTACAACACCATACAGTTATTAATATTCTGTTTCATTGTAAGTTTTACCGCATATTGGAAAAATTAAAGTTCGAATTTCTACGATTCGAAAATGGAAGTATACAACGTAACTGCGCAGAATATGTGCGGTCGTAGCCAGCCAAAAAGCTTCGGATCTTTTAAAAATATGCGACTTTCGCTAAATCTAGCTCAAGGTACACAACGAAAGGATTCGATTTTATATTCCATTCACATTGCAACAGTAAGAGATACTCAAACTCGCATCTGGATCAAAGCACTGTAAAGCTATTAGTATACTGTTTTCGGCTTTTACCAATTTGCCAATTATTATTCATAGTTTTTACTAAAATTGTGGCCATTTTCGCCGATTTTTCCAATACTTGCCTTGCTCTTTGAGACGAGAGCTAAACATGGCATCTGGACGAATCCTATCTTCCGGAAAAGGTAACCTCTGTCCGTAATGACACCTATGTTTTGTCTATATATTTTATCTTTCGACATAGTCAAAGTGACAATGACTAGATCTCTAGCTACATGATTTCACTATGGTTTATTAACTATCTCACAGCGGTGATATCGTTTCTAAAACTATTCTCCTAGGTTATAATAAATCGTTAATGAATTCAAAAAGTATTCCCCCGGCCACGTTCACTCTTGAGCTGTGTCGCTTTTATAAAAGTTGTTCAGTTTGTGTGGCTGTTTTTCCGTAATGCAATATAAGGCAATGTTGTTGCAGCATCAGTATGTAACGGGCTAAGTGGACTAGTAAACTTTAAAGCTTAACCGTACTTAGCTATCGGAGCGCCGTACAACTCAACGCATCCAGCTTTGTACGTGGTCACCGCGCCGGATAATGCCGTAACGCTGATGTGCTTAGCCAACACTAGCGCTCGTCTGATGAACCAAGCGCTAGCGTTTGATAACCAGAAGCCCGGCAGAGCAACAATATTGCTGCCAACCTAAGTGCCTTGTAACAAGTTTTATTAAGCTACACCCAACACTAGAACCACCGAATAACAAATAAAAATGATACTAATACAAGACGACCAGTTGCTTAAATACACAGTTAGCGAAATGTCATGAAACAAGCTGTAAAGTTTCAACATCACAAAAAGCTTGTAGAATGTTTCTGAAACTATATATATTTCTGCAATATTTTAATCTTCTAATCCAACTGCCAGTCAAAACAAAATAGATCAGTTTACATGAAATAGTTGTCTTGCGGAGAGCCATCTTTTCTTAGAAAAACCCTCGTTGCAATATACACCTAGCATGCGCACAGCACAGCGCGCTCCGTTGTGCAGCTGGCGTAGGCGGCTACACGTGGGCGGCCGCTACACTACCCCCCATCCAGGTAGTGTGGCCCTCTACACTAGACCAAGATTGGACAAAACTCAATTTTACAGATTGAAAGGTATGATTGATTGTACGCGATTGCCAAAATCGAAGTCGCATAATTGAAAGTAGCCTGTGCAAGAGAAAACATTCGGATAGGGATAACTGATTACAATAAGCGACATTTAATGCATGTAAGACTAGGAGGCGCCTAGCGCACGTCTGTACCCCTTATTGCTTTTTATGTGACTACGTTTATCTTGAGCCGGCGTGACGTCTACCTGATATGAACAGAAACAATGTTTAGAAACGTAGAAACAGATTGTTTATAATTAGATGAACTGTTATAAACTGCTTTAGAACGGATAGAGTTAATATTGTTAGCTAATGTACGACCACTACTTGTGCATATGGCGGAAGTGATGTACAGCTTCCTCGATAGACTGCATACATTGTTATATAAAACGCGATTCAAGCACGTAGTATTGCCTACATTATGGATGAGCTATTGTTGGCGACGCCGATTTTCCCATTCTTGCTGTCGACGCCGTTTTTGCTCCTGGCGTCGTCGATCTTCCCCGTCTCGTTGCCGAAGGTATACGTCGTGCTCGTCTGCTTGCTGACCATCGTTGTATTGATACTGATCTCCGCGACCATCGCTAGTACTCGACTGTTCTTCCGGATATAACGCCCTCCTAGCAAGTTGCCTGCGTTGTCCACCGATGCAGCCAGTTCCCGCATTACTGTAATTGGTTTGTTCATAGTGGGCTCTGTACACCGGTGTAAGTGCTCGTTCACGTTGCTGTTCAATGCGCTGCCACTTTTGCTGTTCCTGGCGCTGTTGTCGTTTCCTTTCGTAATTACGCTCGTTGCGCTGCAGACGTAATTGCCTGTAAACCGAAGACATCGAGAAATAACGTGAAAGTAATTTCGTGGTCTTATCTGACAATCCTTGTGCACGACGAAAGTTGTGCTGCTTAACCTTGTGAAGCTCCGCCCTCAAAATTCCGCGCATAGCGTGTCGCCATCGAGCCTTCTTACTACGGCGGTTGCGCTTCTTCGTGAATCGCATTGCGACCAACCCCACCTTCGAGCTTACTCTCCCCCGCTGCGATTTCCTTCTAATACCGGTACAGGTACTAATAGCCGCATCAGAATGTTGACAGTCACATAGCCTGCAACGTTGCGTATTTAAATAGGCTGCTCGTGGATTATCAATATGCTCTGGACATCCCATACTTTGCGCATTGCCCGTTGCTGCACGAAAACAATTTGACGAAGAAACATGATATCGCGCTTCCCATGGATTGACCCATGGATTTCCAATAGCGCCATCACGGCGGTCGTTGTTGCTAAGATCGCCAACTATTCCCACATATCCATAGCCGTTATAGACGTAAGACTGATATGGAATAGGCGACCGAGGTTCACCACGCCGCCACCTCGCCCATTCCTCATGATGTACAGTCGCTGACTTCCTTGGATAAATGGGCTCATCATATTGATACAGCAAGGAAAGAGACCAAACAGACCCCCAGCCAGACAAAAACAAACAAAAGCCCACCAAAAAAAAAAAACACACACAACCAACAAAAAAAACAGCAAACAAAAAGACCACTAAAAACACAAAAACACAAAAACACCAAATAGCAATAAACACACCTCCCAAAAAAAAAATAGCAATAAATAACAAAACATAGAACAAAAACCAACAAACAACACCAAACAAAAATACACAATAAAACCCCTACAAAACAACAAACCCCCCAAACAAAACCTCAAAAATAATGTCTTTACAGTTATACCTGGCGGCGTCAGATGAGCCCGTCGATTAATTATAAGCATGGCATGTCTTTTCCCCACCTCCTCCCTCGGAAAAGGAGGGTCAGGAGGCCTACCAAATCCGGGGAACATACCGGAGGGAGCCAAAAAACACACTTCTAACGAACACAGCAGAAGCTCCTGCTTTCCCCACACCACGTGGAAAACTTCTCCTCTCGGCTCCAGCACAGCAACCTCCAACAAGCATCATCCCCCACCAAAGCAAAAGACCCCACCCCAACAATATCCATTGACACAACATTACCAGCGTACTCACTTTCGCAGAAGCACAAACAAAATAATGTGAGCACAGCACCGCACCAAACAAAACACACACACAAAATAACTAACAACAAAATAACTAACATACAATAATTAACTAACTCCAAACAGCAAAACAAATAACTCAACACTTCCTTCCCCGCTGCCAAAAAAAAAGCAAAGCAATATAAAAAACCAAAACACAAGAACAAAAGCGCAACAGCAACAAACATCAACCTGAACCAAAAGAAAAAATAAAACCATTTCCAATTCAAATCACCAAACCAAACAAAACAACCAACGAACATCAGACTCCTTTCCCCCTCCCCCACGATCACCACACATCTACACAACACTCCCATCACCTCCCCACCCATCCAAAAAACACACACCATTCCCAGAGAACACACGAACAACATGACACAAACATAGTGAAGACACAATAAGCCCCAAAGCCTCCACACAACCCACCAGCCCCGCCCCTTGGATGTACCGGTTCAATCATGGCTCCGGTGCCATCATACGTTAGCCGTATTATACGATACGGTCCTCGCCAAGTTCTAGCTAATTTCTTAGTTTTTCCGCGCACTACGACGGGAACATGTAGGAAAACTCGATCACCTTCCATAAAAGGCAGATTTCGAGCCTTTCTGTCGTGATAATGCTTTTGATGACTCTGAGCTTTCTCAACACATACTTGTGCTAGCTCCCATGCTTTATTAAGCTTAATTGCTATATCGTTTACGTACTCAACCTGGTCAACCGGTTTGACCGGCCGTAGAAAAATATCCAAAGGTAATGTTGGATCTCTACCGAAGTTCAAGTAAAACGGAGTCTCGTCTGTGCTCTCTCGGATATTACACCTGTAAGCAAAACAAACGTATGGTAATATCAAATCCCAATCGTCTTGATTGTTACTAACATAAAGGCTAATCATTGTTTCCATAGTTCTGTTGAACCTTTCTACCATGCCATCTCCTGCTGGATGATAAGCTGTCGTATTCAGTTTGCGGATGCGCAGTAAATTGCACACATTCAACATGATTTCAGATATCAGGTTTGCTCCACGATCCGAAAGTAGCCTATGTGGAACACCGTAGCGACATATTATTTCCTCCACCAAAATCTTTGCTATCGTCTTCGACGTTGTGTCCCGAAGTGCGAAACACTCTACCCACTTTGTGAAATAATCCATTATGACTATAACGTATTTATTACCATTCTTTGTTTGCGGTAACGGTCCAACTATGTCGCATGCAATCTGATACCATGGCGCTACAACCGGAATTGGGTGTAATGGAGGTACCGTCCAGGATGGAGGATTCTTGCGGGTCGCACACGCGTTGCAGGATGCGCACCACCGTTTCACATCTGAGTACATCGTGGGCCAATAGTATCTATCCGCAATTTTTCCGTAAGTTTTCCGAATTCCCAAATGTCCGCCAAACAGATGATCGTGGCAAGCATTCATTACGTCATCACGCAAGCTTGGTGGAATATACAATTGTTCCCTTCCACGAACAGATAACTTCCGCAATAAAAGTCCGTCACGGAGCATCCAGTCATCGTGTTTATTATCCCCACTTTGTAGACCAGCGATTATCTCAGCGGAAAAGTCGTCCTCCGCTTGCCGTTGCGGCATGGATATCATATTGTCGACGTCTTGTACTAGGGGTTTTAGTTGTTCCACCGTAGCGACTACCGAAACGTCCTTCGGGCGACTTTTAATTAATTCCGTGCATGCTGTACAGGGCATAACCGTTGTATCTGGTAGTGCACAATCAACAGTTTCGGGTCTTCTTGACAACGCATCAGCGTTGGAATTTTCCTTACCTGGGCGATGAACAATCTCCATATCATATTCTTGAAGTGTGATACTCCATCGACAAAGTCGGCCATGCCGATCTTTTGCGGTTAGTAACCATTTCAATGGCTGATGATCAGTAACCACTGAAAATTTCCGGCCGTAGAGATATGGCCTGAAGTGCTCTATCGCCCAAATTATAGCCAATGTTTCTCGTTCTATGACCGCATACCGTCGTTCTGCTTTTGTCAACATTCGACTGGCGAATGATATCGGATGTTCTTTACCGTCGGACAGGCGTTGACTCAGGACAGCTCCGAGTGCGAAATTGCTTGCGTCGGTTTGAACAATGAATGGTTCGTCGAAATCCGGGAATGCTAATACTGGAGCTGTAGACAACGCTTTCTTCAGCGCATCGAATGCAGTTTGACACTCTTCAGTCCAATGAAATTTAACGTTCTTTTTATATAATGCATGAAGTGCGGTCGCTATTTTTGAGAAACACCAAACAAATTGCCTGTAGTACGTTGCCAACCCGATAAAGCTGCGAACTTCGTCCGGCGACTTCGGAACAGGCCAGTTGATTATTTTCGTAATTTTCTCACATTCCGGGGCAATTCCGTTCGCTGAAAGTATATGTCCGAGAAATGGCACAGTGCTTCTGCCGAAATGACATTTTTCCAGCGTCAGCTTCAAATCGGCTACGCGAAGGCGATCGAATACTAAGCGCAATCGTGAAAGCAATTCGTCTGGTGTTGAACCAATCACCAGTATGTCGTCTAGGTAGACCAAGTATATTTTCCAGTTCAGACCAGCTAAAACGTTTTCCATGAGTCGTTGAAATGTTGCCGGAGCATTGCTTAGGCCGAACGGTAACTTTTTATATTCGTACAAACCATCATGCGAAATAAATGCTGTTTTATGCTTGCTGTCCGGATGCATTGGAATTTGATGATATCCACTCCTCAGGTCTAGCGTGCAAAAATGTTTGGCTTTGTTTAGTGATCCCATGACATCGTCCACTCTCTTCATTGGGTAACTATCACGTATGGTTACCGCGTTTAGTTTTCGATAATCAACGCAGAAGCGCCATTTACCGTTCTTTTTTCGAACCAGGACTATCGGTGAAGCCCACGGGCTGTTTGACGGTTCGATTATGCCATTTTTAAGCATATCTTTAATTTGGTGGGACACTTCGTCGCGCAGAGCGAAGGCTGTGCGATATGGTCTTTGACGAATCGGTACCGCGTCACTGGTATTTATAACATGATAAACTCTGGTGCAATTGCCAAGGTCATGATCTCCTACCGCAAATATATCGCTATATTCGTTCAAAATTCGGCGTAGTTTACCGATGCCGTCTTCACCTAAAGAACAATCCGAAAAGTCTAAGTTTTTGAACTTCTCGGAAATCGTATCAATATTATTGTTATTACACAATTTTGTTGCTGCGACGTAAAGCGAATGTTTTTGCTTGTCAATTTCTTGTACCTGTAACGACGTCAATGGCGTTTGTTTTGCTATTCTTAGTCCCTTGTACAATTTTATTGGACAATTATCTATATTCAGTACCCGGATTGGAACCATGTTCCGACCATTGTTCAGTACCACAGTTGGCGCCAGTGCCAAACCATGTCGAGCTTCTGACGGGTTGTTGCTACCAATAGGTTCCAACAAACTGGCTTGATCACCAGTAATGGTACTGTTCCCAAATAAAATTGCCTCCGTTCTTGCCGGCAGATACACGTTTTCGATAAGTGTCACGTATTTAGGTCCCGATTCGCCTTGAAAATTGCCTTTGATTTCTTGCTTCGTTCCACCTATAGTCAACATACCTTGGGCATAATCGACTCGAATTTCACCCGCTTGGCGTAGCAAATCTCTACCAATTATTATTTCGTAAGGCAAAGTCGGTGCGATGGCTAACAAGCCTTTAAAATTAGAACCACAGAAATGTACTATAACTTCCACGCTGCCGATAGTAGTCATGATATGCCCCGAAGCCGATCGAATAGAGTCGTTACCGCTGTAATGATTCACATCATTTGGTTGTTTGTTACAGCCTAATTTTTCCATTGCTTCTGCTGATATGAGCGAAATTTGGGCTCCAGTATCCAATAGAGCATTGAATGCGACACCGTTAACTTCGATAGATGTGGTTCCATCAACGTTCTGGACGTTGGTTAAACAAGCTAAGTTGTACGGTTGGAATTCAACAGCGTTACCACCAACGTCTCGCCATTGATTTGCAGCCATTGGGTCGATTTCGCTTTGACCTTCGGTCGTATGTACATTTATCGAATGTGTCTCGTTTTCTGCTGGACTGTTACCGCTGCTAGCCAGTCTAGGTATTAAGACCGTTTGCACTTTAACCACGGCCCGTCTTAGGTGAGCTGATAACAAGCGTCGGATGCACATTCGCCAAAGAATGGTTGTGGTAATGTAAGAGCAACAAGCAAATATCCATATTTGCGCAGGGTCAAATGCAAATCCGGCTAGGAAGCTAAACAAGCCCGCTCTTACTATTCCGGCTGCGGTGCGCGACGCTTTTTGCTCTATTGTTTCTGTTTCGCCTGACATACCAAGTCGACTCCAAATTTTCTGTTGCTGATCGTATGATTGCCAAATATCATTCAACGATATATGTCCACGAATTTCGTCTACGTGGTACATAACTACTGGATGGAAAAGTAATTTAGGCAGTTCGAGTTTCGGTCTTGTAACGAATGAAGATAGGTTTCTCGGATTCTTTATCGCAATCAGACGTCCTGAACGTGTATAGTAAAATGATCCTTGCGGCAATGATATCGGTATGCGTTCACGATAATTACAATCAGTTTCCGCGGATTGTCCATAGATGATATTTGTAGTAGGATCCAAATATCCGTGTCGCGTGGTGTTGTATAACTCGTAGCGAAGGGGTATATTGTTTGTGCAAGTTCCGTTCATTGGCAAGAAATTGTATGCGTTTTGCTGTAATACTTTGCACGGCCATACCTCGACAATGTTTCCACTCGTTGCTGCGAAGATGTTGTTGTGTTGTAGTAATGTGCGCATCGCAACAGTAGGATTTGCTATGATAAACGCTTGCGTCGTTTCTGACACAGCGTCCATTAAGTTACAAGTAGTAGTCATCGCTTGTTGGAATGAGTAAGAAATCAGCTGTCGCGTATGGAGCTCCAGGGCTTGCAAGCTTGCTGCCAAAAGCCTAGACGTGACAACGCCAGTGTCATCCACTGTTCGTCTTCGTCTGCGGTATTGCTGTACTTTATTACTTCGTAGCTTGTCAGCACTCATACATATGTTTTCAAACGGTACGTGCGCTCTCGACGTCCGATGAAGAACCAGAAATGATATACCTTGATTACTTATTTGAACATGAATTCGTGCACAGTCTACGCCTGACTTGCTAGAATCAAACGTTAAGGCAAGAGTACCTTCGTCCGAAACCCAGTGAGTGCTTGTCAATTTTCCAGACATTTCTTTCCAAGGAACAATGTTACACTGTTCTGTTTTATTTGGTTTCCACAGCAAGAACTTTCCATCCTGGATACCACATTCGCCAGTGATATATGAACACTGTGAAATAGATCCAGCTGTTGATTCAGGATGTGGCTCCGAATGACGTTTGTATACTTTGGCTAGTGATAGGAAGCAATTTGTCACTGAAAAAGTGTTCCATTTGCAGCAATGGATACCGCCACCGGGATAATACCATTCTAATTTCTTGTTAGTTGTCCAGATATTTCCTATCTGAATTAGCGGTCCTTCGAAACAAATTTTCTGGTCTTTCATTCTTTGGCATTCATCTCCGCCCACCGGTACATGTTTGGTTTTCGCTTCTTTGAAATGTTCATCTGCAAAGAAGTACGTATACGTTCGCACTTCACTTGTAACCTTATGACATAAGTAGGCATCGCTGACATACTGAATCATATTTTGCTTGTACAACCGCAAGGTTGCGTCAATTGGGACATCAGTGTTGTTGAGTTTCGAAGCGTGACAGTGTATTGTCTGTGGTATTCGCCATATTTGACTATGCTGACCTGTTTGACACACCATAGGATTTGGGTGACTGTAACGGCCAAGCACAGGATATACCAGTAACAAAACTAGCGTCATGATACATAACCCTGCTGTAAACGTCACTTTCGCTCCTCGGCTCGTGCGTACTGCTCCAGACGTTGCTGACCTTGAGCACCTGTCTTTCCTGGGTTGAGTTAATCGCGAACTTAACCGCATTACTTCAGATTTTTGTTCGATATTTCCCTGATTCGTTGGACTATGGCCTATCGAATGTCTTCTACCCGGCTTAGCTTTAACGCTTTCCCGTATATCCAAGATCGGCGGCAGGGAATAACCGAGCTAAAGTATCCCGAACTCGATCCGTCATGCGTTTACTTTCTGGTGTTTCGTTATCTTGCGAATGATTTATCAGGATTGGTTCGGCATTAAACCGTTTGCAGTCCGCTTTTCTTTCAGCCACTTGGTCCCGTATGGCCTGTTGCCTCTCTAATTCGTTTACTTCATCTTCCTCCAGTTCTCGTTCAGCTCTTATTTCATCGACCATCAGTTGCATATGATGTTGTCGTCTCGTCAAAGGCCTAGGCAACGGTTCAGGTCGATGCTGTTGCGCTTCAGGAAGAGACCAATAATCTGGCAAATTTTCGTCGAAAAGAAAGCGTTGTGCTATTGTTTCACGAATATTCCGAGATGTTAATGGACCGTTAGGTAAAGTGTAGGCGTGGTTGCGCATTTGTGGTGTTGCGTAACCTCGTACTCGGAAAGAGAACGACTCGCCAAGCAGAAACATAGCTTCATCTGTCAAATAAGGTGCACAGCGGATGAGATATCCTTGTGGTTCCAGAAATAGCTCGTCGTTTTCCAAGAACTGACAGCGAATTGGCCAACGCGAATTAGATTGTTGAACACACGATAGAATTTGATCTGAAAAGCAGTCACGAGCTAGTTGTGGTAAATCGCATCTTTGTGTTAAGCCAGACCAGTAGACACATTCAACGCTGTGCTCAGTTGTGTGCAGCATTCCCAATACACGACTAAATCCTAACCATATAAGACGTTCGAATACGTCAGGCGGTACCGTGTCGCCCGTGTCACTTACTGTATTATTAGCACCTACGTGCAGTGTAATAATCAGTCGCTGACCAGGTCTAACGGTCACGCGTTGTAGAGCACTAGCGAGAAGTTCGTCCACGGTTTCAAGTCGGAGTCCGTATTTCCAGACTACTAAAGATCCCGAACTACTGTTCATTCGCTGTAGTTGTTCGTCTCCGACGAATATGTGCCTGATAGCCTGAGGCTGCATCGTTTCAGGGGGCTACGTTGATGCGAGGTTGTTGCCGAACGTTCGCCTCTGGTATTTGTCCGGTTGTTCCTTGTTGAGAAGTGCACCTTCCAAGTGGAACCTGACGCGTGTTGGCATCCAAAGTACGAGATGTCGAGCTATTTGAACATGACGCTGCGCTATCTCCTGCGTTGCGAATCTCTCCGTATCCTTGCAGCTGATAATCTGAGGTAGATTCCGTGTCTCTAATTGAAATCATCGTCCGTCCTGTGTCGTCGTCGCGGTTTGTTAACATAGCAATACTCTTTGCGGCTTCAGGTACCGTTGGCTTAGAGCCTTTGTCAACGTACTCAACGATATTATTTTCATGCAGCTTATTATCGTCGTAGTTTGGACGACAACAGGCGTTTTGCGAAATCCTCGTAGCACGCACGACTGTCCCCGCGTTCGACCGTTCGGCAGACGCGGCGTTTAACGTTAGAATGCCGCTGTCCGATGCGCCACTGCCGCTCTGTGGTCGCGCCTTATCGTATTGAGCTACACGACACCAAGACGACTCCGTAGGCCGTCCGACCAATGTTCCTATAAACGGTGGTATGCGCAATACATTTTGAAGTCCGTTAGATCGTTCATCTGCGTAATCTTGTGTTTGTTCGTTTTCCTGCTGCGCTGACGAAGCGTGTATGGCATTAGTACTTGCGGGCATTCTTGAATTGCCACTCCTGTTTAGGTTTTCGGGCCGGCTGGAGTGCCTTCCACTGTTATCTCTATCTATTCGTTGACGAGCCCGACAGTCTTCGGTTCGATGTCCACTGCTTCGATGAAAGTGGCAGTAGCTTCTGTCGTTTGTATTTTTGTTGCAGTGTAATGCCGTGTGCCCCGAACGACCACAGATTTGGCAAATAGGCCTGTTAGTCAGTGTATACTGTTGCCGAGGATACATGTAACCAGTTGCACCGGCGTTATGTGTAACAGCATTCCCTCGGCTGGGTACTGTTCGTATATTTTGGCTGCTTGTCGTGCGAGTAATTGCATTGACAGCGTTTTGCCTCGTTGCCAGCTCCAAGTTGTCTAATCGATTTACGATAGCATGTGCCCATACAGGTGTGTCGACTGGTCCGCCTGACATCGAAGTTACACCTTGTTCGCGAACGTTAATACTATTGATGTGTGTTTTATTGGTTGCGGCAGTATCAGCGATTCCAGCTGCGGAATTTAATTTTGTTTCAATTCGCTCTGCCGCTAAAATTGCTTCTGCCATCGTTTTAGGGCCCATTACCTTAACTTCTTCACGAATTTGAGGTCTAAGGCCGGCAATAAATTTATTGCGCAAATTCGTCTGTTTCTCCGCTTCTACTGTCATATAGCTTAGAGCCGACTGTGCCAGCTCCGTTAGTGATCTAGCGTAGCAACCGACAGTTTCACTGGAGCCCTGTGTGCGAATGTCATATTTGTCACTGAGATACCTGCGGCGATCTTCAGTCATCAACGCAGCATCCAGGCTCGAAACAAGCCGATCATAATCTTGCTTAGTTGTTTGGTCGAGTCCGTTGTACACGAACTTAGCATGGCCGGCTAGATGTACACCTAGCAGTGACGATTTATTTTGATCAGGCCATGCGTTCGCGGCAAATTTAACTTCGAACTCGTTTAATCTCCAACTCCCAAAATCGTCACCTTTTTCCCCACTAAACGGAGTAATTGGTATGTTCGGTCCCCTATTTGCCATATTTTTATAAGCAGTATTCTTATCAAAAAGACAAGTACTTGTATGTGGAACGCTATGTTGCAATTGTTGTTCTGTTTCGATACTGTTTTTATTTTGTTCAAACGTCACTTTGCAAGATTCGTCAAATTTGTTAAGTCCGGCTAAGGTTTGTGTTGTTGTTGCTTGAATGATTTCAAGCGTTGCTAAAATACTTTCAGCCGGTAAGATATCAGAAGTACGTTCTCCCGATACCGGCCGTGATGATTCGAATGCTTGGATTGCTTTTTCTAAAGCGTGGATAGCGGGATGTTCAGTACTGGTTTGAGTGTTCGTAAGTCGTGTGAGTGCGACTGAATGTTCGTCCAGTACCTGGGCAAGTTTGTCGAGGCGAGTTTTTACCAAAATTTGGAATGAGGCTAATTGTGTATCGACAGATGTTAACGTCCGCAGCTGGTGACGGTCATCGCGGGTTGTGCTATCAGATCCGCGACGTTGATTCAGTGTCTCCGTAATCGCAGCCGATTAATCGACCGTTACTTTGAAATATCGAAATGTCGAAAAATGTGACAGTCTATGTTATTTTGATGTGCAGATATAGGTATCCGGCGATCGAATTTACAACATGTAAATTGTACGATTTTATTATGTATATCGACTTTTTCCGTTGCCACCACTTGTAACGGGCTAAGTGGACTAGTAAACTTTAAAGCTTAACCGTACTTAGCTATCGGAGCGCCGTACAACTCAACGCATCCAGCTTTGTACGTGGTCACCGCGCCGGATAATGCCGTAACGCTGATGTGCTTAGCCAACACTAGCGCTCGTCTGATGAACCAAGCGCTAGCGTTTAATAACCAGAAGCCCGGCAGAGCAACAATATTGCTGCCAACCTAAGTGCCTTGTAACAAGTTTTATTAAGCTACACCCAACACTAGAACCACCGAATAACAAATAAAAATGATACTAATACAAGACGACCAGTTGCTTAAATACACAGTTAGCGAAATGTCATGAAACAAGCTGCAAAGTTTCAACATCACAAAAAGCTTGTAGAATGTTTCTGAAACTATATATATTTCTGCAATATTTTAATCTTCAAATCCAACTGCCAGTCAAAACAAAATAGATCAGTTTACATGAAATTGTTTGTCTTGCGGAGAGCCATCTTTTCTGAGAAAAACCCTCGTTGCAATATACACCTAGCATGCGCACAGCACAGCGCGCTCCGTTGTGCAGCTGGCGTAGGCGGCTACACATGGGCGGCCGCTACAAGTATATATTTTCAGTTTAGGTCGTTGACAGTGCAATACAATAGTTTGTGCTATTGCGAGTACAATAGCATCATATGATATTGTAGCAGCAATATTCTTAGCTTGCGCTGTTGATGTCACTATGTTTATAACAACGTAATGTCATGGCAATATTGTTTTCAACAACACGGTCGCTGCAATAGGTTACGGTGTTCAATTCGTGCACGCACTTTTCCGTGAATGATGCATAAGGCGAACAGCCATATTTTCGTGGTCCTCACTCGTGAGGACGGTCGCGACGGGTATCCGTCACGGCCACTCCGTTCTATCAAAAACCAAAGTAAACTTTGCGGTCCTACCACGCGGGGTAGGGCGATTCCTATATATCAGCACATGTGGGGAGTCGTACCGTCTTATATTTCCACGAGTCGGGTATGGCAAGAGCTCACCATATTCGCGTTCTCTACCTATTAAAGAACTGGTTTATAAGCGTAACAATTACTAACTTTTCCGTAAAAATCAGCTTAAACAAAACAGGTTATTCGTGACTACTTGTATCTCCAACCTACAAATCACAAGAGTACGACAGGATATGATAATCCTAGAAGGGTATAGAATCATAACAAAATATAGGCGCTTTTATGGCTTAAACAACAAGAAAGAACGGTATGAATATGGTATAACGGTTATACATAAACGCTTAACAAGTACGATTCAAATATACGACGGTAATCAGGCTGCCAAGTCGTACACGTCCACCTAGGAACACATATGAATACCAACATTAATTCCAATGGTACACAGATACACGGTATGATCAAGATTACACGAATCAAATGCATAATACGTGCATTTATGGCAATCAAAATGGTGCAACAAAGAGCAATAGTAATGGTATATAACTCAAGTACGCCGATAAAGCCTTTACGTCCAACAACGTTATGTTTACAACAGTGGTAATAATATATATATGGGTCATAATCTCAATTGATGCGCCTCTTTTGAAGCCAGAAATGAAAATTATAGTACTGGTTTGTATTCTGTACTATCGGACAGCAAAATCTCTGAATTTTCTGAAAAAGTATATATTGCAAATTGAGTTTTTCTGTGAAAACTTCTTTGCTACCTCAAAGTCTCGTGGAATAAAGGGTTTATTGAAACACTAAAACACAACAAAATGAGATGAGTGTTACAAAATATATGTGAATATTGAGTTTTCTGCAACCATATCCAACGCGTTATACCCCAAAAGTCAGGACAAACCGATTTGTCAACGACATATTATCAAATTATAGTACTAAATTTGCTAATTCTATACACATAGGATCGTGGAAGTTTCTGTATCATTGACAATTTTAATAGTTATGCGCTGCTTTTTTGGTACAAACATTTCGGTATGGTAGCAAATTATCGAGCAAAACCTTACGTGAATGCGCTTACGATAAACAAAGTTATTGCTTCCGAAAGGGTCAAGGCGGGTGGGGTACATGTCTGCACGGGGGAGGTACAGGTTTAGTTGAGGGTTGGATACGTGCGTTTAGAAAGCACCATACCACCATAAAACTGCTGCCCGGTTCTTAGCATTTAACAATTAGAACAATTAACGCCCAATGTTTTCAAAGCACCTCGACTGTATGGGTGCACAACTTAGTCCGGGAGGGGTACACATTTTAACTGAGTAGCGTACATGAATTTTAGACACTAATTAGTGATTTAAAACAATTCCAGGTTACTCTGGAGTGTTTCTAGTAGTAATGTAACAACATATGGCAATTTGGATCTAAGGAACAGCAAGGTCGGGGGAGGTACATTGTTGGTCGGGAGGGGTACACATTCTTAAACTACTTCTCGTAGCGCACTGACGGTGAATACATTATGCGCTCTCAGCTATTGTGAAGGTATAACAACCCATTAATAGCGCGAAGTTCTGCAGTTGCGGTCAGAAATAACATCGGAAAATTCATTCCATCGCATTTTCGGTTAATTACACGGTAATTCCGCGTTAAAAATTCAACAGTTACAATGATCGTGTATTGAAGCATATTTCTGGCCGCAACCGCAACTCGAAATGCATGCCCAATTGCAAACTTCAAAGTTCAGAAAATAATAGTTCAGTTTCAAAATATATGCATGGTTGCTAAAATTCAAACGATATATGCATAACCATTATCAAAATGTATGAATCAGTTTTGCTTAGTGAACTGCTTAAAAAGGTTTTCGGCCATTTGATATTGCTCGTCAGGAAGACGAAGGGCACGGCCTGTTCCATGTGTTGTTATATTGGAAACTAGCATTAGAATGTCACTGTCCAGAACAGTAGCCCGCTCAAGAGTAGGGTTAGCCGCCCTTTTCAGGTTGGGGCGACGATCGCCCCATTGGAAACACTCGATAAATACTTGAGATAAACCCTATCCTTCCTTTGGCGTAAGTACTTCAGCCACATACCATGCGTTCTCATACACAACCGCAACTAAGTCCCCAGTGTTAGTGCAAACCGGTTTCAAAGTAACAGTTGGAGGGAGTGGTTTTGTTTTGACAGTCTTTGCTTTAACTAAGTCGAACGTAACGGCTCGTTGTAGTGAATTAGGACAACATGCACCTGTGACACAAATGTCGCATGCGCATGAAGTGGTCCACGCTCGGACCGCAGTAGGATTGTCCTGTCCAACAGGTTTGACACAGTGAAAGGAATGAGTTCCAGGAAGGCGATGAGCTTTATGATTTCCAACGCGACTGCGCACCACCTCAACTTGTTCGTCAGTGCACAGCAGAAGGGTAACGTTGGAGAGTTGTACGTGCTGATAAAATGTCGCTGCAGATGTGCCTTATTGCATATAAGGCCACTGAAACTCTGTTTTTTATAAATTTTGTCAAGACTGCTATAGGTCGGGTGGGGGTACATATTGCAGTCGGGAGGGGTACATGTGTACTACAAAGCCTTTTGGCAACAGCGGATATTCTCCAGTATCCAGTATAATTATGCACTTGGGTAGTCCACAAACATAAGAAAAAATGACTGTTATCACTCCAATATTTCTGCTTGGTCGGGGAGGGGTACACAACCACCCAAAATTTTTCTGTTTTTTTCACAAATTGCCACACGATGCTCCGACCCATTACATAACGGCAGTAATTTTTGCAAAGATAATTGTGACGGACTTCTAGAGTACAACGGACAAGGCCCTTTAGGGACAACTATATACCTGCTTTTGATATATCCAAATCATCTTGCTAGATTTAAACCGAGTCGGGAGGGGTACATTCTACAGTAAGTCAGATGCTCCTCTCAGCCACATAAGGGCAACGATACGCAGCAATATGTATTTTTCGTAAAGTGTATATCAATAATGTGGCAACATGATAAACACTTCCTTTGTGCAGTTATCTTACACAGCGATGAGGATCGCGCTGCTAAACTTAGATATATATTTTGGCATCATTTTGGGCTTCTACATAAGAGGTGCTGTAGCACAACGAAACAGGAAAGTAGATAGACGTTTTCTTTAGTGTACATACAACGTTAAAACTGCTTTCTGCTCAGCATATCAAAACTTCCCCCACCACATGGTGTTTCTGTTAACCACCCATATATTATTGAGGTGTACCCCTCCCGACCCCAACATGATCTGAGATTTCCACCCATATATATACATGTTACGTATACCAATAGGTGCCTTTATTGCACTACAATCAATATGTATACGATAGCAATACTTCGACGATTATCCATTCATGAAAAGTTTATAACGATATCCATTCTGATCACAAAAACTCAGCGGTGCAGGCGGAAATATGACGAAAATCCTTTCTACTAACGAGGTTAACGAGCGTAACGGTTCGTGATTTGTGGCACGTATATTGTCTATAAATAATTGAATTCGAGTGGAACGAGAATTTTCAATTTTGGCTCTGGAGGGAGGGGGGTTGAGGATGTCCTGTCTGTGTGTGTCTGTCGCACCTGGATCTCGATAATGGTTGGGCGAATTTTGATGCAAGATAGCTCATTCGAACCGCAATGGTCGATTTAGGTGTAGGGACGGTTCCCGATTTTTGAATTTTTTTCCCGTGGGAAAAGTTATGGGGCAAAATGACGTCACTATGGCCCATTTTTCGGGACCCCCTCCAGTTTTTGCGACTTTTCTCAATAAGTAAACGAGATACACACAAACTAATAGGCCTATTCCATGTAGCTTTTCAACTACTTCTCAATCTGGAGTCTATAAGCTTATAGTTGGCGCAAAATTTAATATTTGGTGAAAAGTCGTGGGAAATGCACCTAAATGTGTGCTTATTATTGGTTTTAGTGTCGGATATGGGGTTTTCTGGGCCAACAAGCTGATTGAGAGTGTCAAAAATATTGTGTGGCAAATATTTTTCACAGTTCTGCTTCATACTTGGTATGAAAAATGAGATTTTTCTCAAGTGTCCGTTTGAATTCTTTAACGTTCTTTTCACGGTCAATTTAGGGTTTTACTGAATTATTAAATGTTAGTTCATTGTTTTTGTACTCGTTGTATGATGTTTTGTCTACTGCATACGTTGGCTATCAAAAGAGGTACTATGACTCATCACTCACGGTTTATATAATGCTGGACCTGCGTACTGTGTGTAGGCTTTGTGTGTGTGCTTTCTACAACAGACTTCGGGGGATTGTTCTCACCACTCGAATTCTGGCTCGCAAGCGAGCTTCACCAGTTGACAACAGCGTCTTGCGGTCGGTTCGTATGTACGGGAGAAGATCGGTTTACAATTTTGCTTGGGCGAAAAGATCAGTTGGTTCTAATTCTATATACGTAGGTGATTCAAAGCGGGGTTGGTTTCATATCCTTCTGGGTCATCTCCGTTAGGTATTCTAAGTTGGGGAGACATCCGTAACTAAATTCAAAAATGTTGACCATTACACTGTGGCCAGGGTTATTGGGGTATTTGACTAAATGTTGGCCATTACTCTATGGCCAAGATTATTGGGGCATTCGACTAAATGCTGGCCATTACACTGTGGCCAGGATTAATCTACCTCGTAATGATCCAGTATGGATTTGTTACAATAGTATACTAGCAACAATTTCTGCAGTACGTTTTCAGTTTTAATCGGTGACGTGACAGGATACCAGTACAGTGGCAAAGCTTTTTTCTGATAAAAACAAAAGGAATACATTTTGAATGTGGGGTTAAATTTGGGACAGTGGTCATATGTAATCACTTTGGATATCTACAGCTATTTGTATCAACAATCATTTGCTGGATCCTAGTCATCAACGGTCATTCGTTGGGCCGTAGTGTGAAAATCGAATGTGAGGAACGCCACAAAATAGGAAAGTCTAGTTCAAGTGGATGCTTTTAGTTGGGTTTATTGATGTTCACTACCCTTTTACCTGAATTCGCCTTGTCCCTCTCCAAAGCGTTACCCAAATTTCAATGCATTGTTTGTTTAGGGTAGCCTAATTTGTAGGATCGATAACATAAATATGCTTTGTATGGTGGAGGCATGTCGCTAATGTCATTCATCGGGCTAAAGGTTTGCGACGTGTAGAATACGTCCCATAGGATCTATTTGATTGCTAGAGTATGGCAGTATAATGTTTTGTTGTATTAGTTATTGTTGACTTTAAGTCGAAAAGGGTGCTTACGTCCCTCCACACTTGCGCGGTCAAACAAACCGACCGAAAGTGACAATTCGTGAAGAAGAACTGCCGCAAAATCTCAAAACCCAACAGAATGCCGATTCAAGTAAGTGTAGAAAATAATTATAGTTGTTGTTATACAATTACGGACATAAACCAAAGCAAATTTTGCATAATTGAACAGCTGTCGATTTGCGAACTTAGCGAAATGCGAACACCTGTGCAATTGCTATTAGTGAACTTTTCGTGAAAAATTTGCTGTTATTTTTTCTATAATGCATGTCGCTAGAAATGACCGTTGTATTCAATCTACCAAAAATATACCGGGAAGATGACCTGGGGCTCCGCCCAGTTCGGAACTGAGCGAACCGAAAATACATGGGGGCCAATTCAACCAGTTATCTGGGGGTCCTTCCCGTTGAACTGGGGGATATAAAGTACTGTAACCATGAGAAAACATCAAAAATAACTTATTTGTCTACTGGTTGTATTAAGAAAGGTAAAATTTTAGTGATTTTAGCGCCGTAGGGAAAACTTGGAGATTTTTTAGACAAAATAGATAAAATTGACATATTTTTGCCTATCAGGCAAAAATTCGGTTATTCTTAGTGCAGCAGGTAAGTATCGTGGGGGCATGAACTGGGGAAGCCAAACTTCACCTCTTTGGGCATTAATTTGGGAACCTGTGGGCCCCTGCTGTCTCCGCCCCATTTGGACAAGCCAGTGTTTTCGGTATTATTGCAAAGCTGTTTTCCAACTATATATATAATTTGAGGTTCATTAGTACGAAATATAGTTAATGTATCGAACGTGTTTGTTGCTGGTTCGAAATTCATGGTATTATGTTAGTTTAATTATGACGAAAACGAAGGAAGTAAAATTTCAGAAGTATGTAGTATACGTAAATTACATTTCACACATTGCATACAGTTATGGACAGAAAAAATAAGCAAATCGGCCGGGAATATATTCATGAATAACAATAATTGATATTCAAAGGAAACTTCGTTCCATTTTTGAGCACTTAATTATGATTATAACTGTCTCGCGACCACCAAGCCATTTACCTCGAAAGTTTTGGCCTATAATATTCACAAAGTGTCTATGTACAACATAACAAGAGAGACGGCATCTTGCGAAAACCATGTCCTCGTTGTAATTTCTCCCGATTACTTAATAAATTTCGATAGAAATACAGTCATTGACAGAAATAAGTGCACAAAAAACGAACGTAACAACGAACTTTTATAAACGAATGTTATAACGATCGTTTAAACGAATGCAATAAAGAAAATTCGATCATAAATACAACTCTCGTTTGAGTTTCCCGTTCATCTTTTGCACACTTATTTTGGTTCGTGACTATGTGTAATTAGTCGCTACTATGGCCAATGTAAGAACATCCATTGGCATAATTCATTGTGAGAATGTGGAGTATGCATGTAGTAAAGCAACATTTGGAAGAATTGCAAAGAAGAACTGGGAAAACATCTTGAACAGGAATGGCATCCGTAAATCACTGAGTGAGAAAAAAAGCTGGGGCTTACTCGCAGTGAACGAGTTGTGCTAGTAAAACAGAGATGTGTGGGAAAATCTCCAATACTTCATAAATATCTGCAGGAGATAAAGGTGGGATTACCACAGGATGCATCCGGTGTAGGGGCCACACCGACAACCAGAACCAATGTGCTCGGACGCTGCAGCCATGGAGACCCGCACTGACATCTGCAGCTACTCATTACAGCTGAAGACGTTCTGTGGATTGATCCTCTAAATGCTGTTCGTTTCCTAAAGAAATGCGGGCGTTTCGCCCGACGGATATTGGTCTAGCCGCGTGCCGCTCCACAAGGAAGCAGAAGAGTTAAACTATTTGAGCGTTTTCACTCTAGTCCACTTTGTTTGCTGCATCGCTGTCGGCAATAACACCACAGCTAAATTTGGTTGGGCTTGAAATGAAAATCATTCTATTATAGCCGTGGTCGCTCTTTAATCCGAGCCGAAACATGTTACAGCAATAATTTATATGTAATATAATTATATTTATAGAAATTGTTATATTCTTTGTTGCCATTTTAGATACAATATCTAAGCAAGCACTGAAGAACAAAAAGAAACGAGACGCCAAAAAAGTACGCGTTTTCATTAATATCTTCACTTATGTCTAAATTTAAATGCAACATTAAAAACTACTACCATCGTGTGGTTACATTTCAAGGAACCAATAAATTTATGCAAATTGGGTGATGACTTTATTTTTTGATCAGAATTTGAAAAAGTGCAGTAAAAATTAGGTTTTTGTTTGGTTTTGATAACTACGTTCTATTTTGAAATTTTTCCAGAATTTGGGGCACACAGTTTGTTGTTGTCGGCAGATTCATAGCTACAAAGCAAAAATTGATAGAAATATTATCAAAATTTTGGTGAACGTTTTGCAAACTTAAAAAGTGGGAAACGAGCGAGAAACGGGACATGTCGGTGACGTAGCTACGCATCAGTAATAACAATAGTGCATTACGGAAGAGTGTGACACTTCCCTGCACTCACATATTAGCCCGTGTTTGATGATACGGGCGTTTTCGGCCTTGCCAGCCCAGTTTCTGGGGGGGGGTAGCTCGGACCCCATCTCAGTTTTTTGGGGGGGTCGATCGGATCCCCCAAAAAAAACCGGGGGGGAGGCCGAACACGCTCGTATCATCAAACACGGGCTAATATGTGAGTGCAGGGGAAGTGTCATACTCTTCCCTAATGCACTCTTCTCTTGGTAATAATAATTACAATATACATATATTGTATATAAATATATGCTATAATAGTAGCGACGTATTGGTGAAAATTAAGTGAATCTTTTGATATTGACTTGACATCGGTATCTTCACAGAGGTCGATGAATGTAGTAAACATGGCATGAGAAAAAAGATGATTTAGATTGATTAGTTAATTTGGTTGATGCTGGTGTATTAAATTTAAGTGAGGTTAGCTATTTAGACTTTTATATAATACAGTGCACAATACAGTACTAGTCAGAAATGACTGTTGCCTTTGGAACGAATGAACATTGAATAAAATTTATCCACGAACACATTTCGAACACAGTGCTCGCACAAGTTTTATAAACCGCGCTAAAAATTTTGAACAATTTTCAAACAGCATTTTGAACATCGAACACGACTATCGAACGAACATTGTATGAACGCAGCAGTTGTTTCTAGCAAATACTGTAACTACAGTCTCGGCCAAAAAATAAGTGTGCAAAGGCGAACCCGAAACGAGAATGAACATAAACGCAAACGAAAGTTGTAATTTGTATCCATACGTGCACATAGTCTGAATCCCCTGTGAGATAGGGGATACTTCGGCCTCCCTAGGGGAAATCAGGCGGTCAGCGGGTGGGGGGCGTGAAGTTGTCAGGATGGGAGATAAATTTACGAAATTTTGTGGAATTCAAAATTTTTTCAATTTATGCCAAGTTTCCCTCTACTTTAGCCAATTTTTTGACGATTTATGCCAATTTTCATAAGTTTTTGCGTACGTGTTGCAAAAAAATTCCGCGCCCCTCCAGTTTCGCGCGGGTGGTATCGGGGGAAGGGGTCGGGTTACCTGCTAGGGGGTGATCGGCATCACTATAAGGCTAGATATAGGGGGTTCGAGGTTCAGTTCGATATTGCCCCTATGCGCATGTTGTATGGTTAAAACGTTGGTTTATAAGCGAACGCTGTTGCTTTCGTTTTTTGTGCACTTATTTTTGTTCGTGGCTGTATTTGTTTTAGTAAGTTTTAATCATTTGGCTTTCTGTCTCATAGTGAGTATTGTGGTTTTTCCAATATGGCAAGAAACACAAAACAGGAAAATCCTGCACCAAATCTAGACAATTTTCAAATCGATTAAATTGACTCACGGATCCGGATGGTTACATGAGATTATTATAGCTGTCGCCCGTCAATCTCGGTGATTCCATAGATCGTATGAAATGATGGCTTTTGGCAGCAGAACCAGTTTATAAGTAATCTTGTGGTATTCTTTTATTCTTTTGTTACTATAATATTGTTTATATTTTAAACTGATAATAGGTTTGACGGGCTATCTATGTGTGGTTTTTGAATCTGGGCTCTCCATTCGCTGAAAATTTTGCCAGGGGGCATGAACCAGGGACCCCATGGTTCCGTACCGGGGGCGCCCAATTTTGCCAGGGGCATTTTGCCAAGAGATAACCGGCTTAAAATCGTGTCAGAAACACTGCGAAAACGCTTTTGATGGAGAGAAAAAGCGATTTTGAAGCAAATTTTGACAAAATTTGCGAAATTTTTGGCTTTAGAAGGGAATTTTAGTACAAATTTTGATCAAATTTTTTGTACTTTAGACCGATTGGAAACTAAAAAATTTTCCCAGAGGTGCTGAACCGGGGAGCACAAAATTTTGCCAGGGGGCATGAACCAGGGGGAACCGAAAAATGCCAGGGGGCCAAGTTTGGAGAGCACAAAGAATATATGTATTGTTCTGGCCTGTATAGCGCCCCCCACTTTGCTGATCTACCTATGTTCTTGAGATTTTCCCCCATAGCCGTCCCTCCCGCTCGGCCCAAGCCCCCATGTTCAACCAAATCAAAAAAAATATGTATAAATTTATGTTTTCTGTAAGCAAACTGTTTTAAAAACATTAATCACCACTGTTTTTAATGCTAAACCGGCGTTGAAAAGCCTGAATATACTTGTACGGCAGTACAACTACATGAAAATATGCAAATATTTAGCAGTTATAATCAAAATTTATTCTATCACACTTTGAATCTTTCCCCGAAAATGAATATGGGGCCCGCCCGAAGTTTCTCCCTCCCACCACTACTTTTCGGAGGGCTGTGGACAGGCCAGTTTTAATTTGTCTTTTTAAGCAGAACGCAATTGCTACCAGCGCGGCATCACAACCAAGGCAAAACGCAGTTGCGCCACCGTCTTTTGATCCACCGTCTTTTCACCCTCCGTCAATTGGAGCGGTCCCAGTCACGGCCATTCATCCCGCCAGTCATACAGTTACGATGACCGGTGATCATGAAAAAGATAAGAAAATAAAAAATTTAACAAAGGTGAAGTTAATATTGTTGGATTTTTATTTTAGTTAGGGGGCTTTTTGGACACAATTGATGAGTAGTAGGCCCAAATGTTTAAAAATATCCTAAAGTGTTCGCGCACTAGTTTCACCAATTACTAATATTTGTAACCCGCGTGAGTCCTAGTCTAATGCCAACAAATTGCACAGTCTGACGAAACTCGGTTAACGTCCAAACTGTAGTTCCCAATGACAAGTGTTCACCCAGCTATTTGATTCAATTTATAATACAGCGTACAATGGACATAAGCAATAGCACATAATATATTATGCATACACATAAAAGTTACATTTACAATAATTTACGTTTACTTCGGAATACGATACAGCGCTCCAAGTTATACGCACAATATGGGTCATTTCACGAAACCATGTACTTTTGAAACACCACTTTTTGAAGCCAAGATGAAGCGTTTTCGTATGTACAGTCCTCTTCCGACATAAAAACCCTGAATTTTTCGAATATCGATGTCTCTATGCAAAACGAGCTACCTGAAACCAGCTACAGGGTCAAATTTTAATCCGAAATAAGTCATTGTTCTGTAGGGTAACGCAGTGACATGTGAACCATGGTCTGTTTGTATGCAAGTCGTACCAAAAGGGTCGCGGTCAAGCCATTTGGAGGACTTGCGACCTAAATTGGTGCATCTAGAGACCTTTTATGGTTCAAAATCGACCAATTTAGAACAAGCCTGTCGCAGAAGTTTTTCTAGCGCAACGGAGACAGCACCTACTGATACCATTTTGTGCTCAAAAACCAACCATGAGTGGGGCATGTCCGACAAAAGATTTCAGGCAGATCCTTTAGAGTTGTAAAAATTGGCACCCAATATGTGTTAGTCGAGGATGGAGGCTACACCTGAGGTCGGGTGGGGGGCTACACTTCAGGTCGGGGGGAGGGGTGCTACACCTCAGGTCGGGGGGCTACACTTTCCTACAACATACATTGCGGGAAACTTTAGTTACTTCTAGAGATTCTAGATTTATTTTAACACGTTGCTGCTGTAAAACAAACACAATTGATCTGTGGTTAGCTTACATTTAGGTGATGATACCAAGAACAATGCGAAGAATAGATGTGCGAGCTAGCAGAAGGGTTTCCTAGCTTCCCAGTTAATAGCACGGCCCCATATCATGGCGCGATGATGATGAACTTATATACTAATATAGTTTTATTTTTTAAGGAGGGGGAGAAAACAGGAGAAAGGCAAAACACGCCGTATTACTTCTCGCTTGATGTTTGCTATATATATATAATGTTCTTTCGATTATCACACGATCGGCAGCTGAAATCATTTCTACCTTGCACTATTATGACTTGAAGATATTTTAACACAGAAGGCATTATGTCTCCAAAGAACATAGGTAGTGACTGCAGAACATCATGATACTGTAGTAAACCTTACGTCCACCTATGACACCGCATGCACCAAAGAAAAATTTAAATCCACAATCGTTTTACCCGAACACAGCTCAACGTTGACTTCTTGACTTTCTATCCCATATGGAATGAATCCTTCCGTACCGGGAATGTCAATTTTCGGCGCCACTGATGCTGGTTCGACTGCGGCTTCGGACACTTTCTTGACCCCGGCAATCGTTTCTATTTTAGGACTCTCCCTTTGCTGTTGTTTTATTGGTTTTGATGAGTTGGCCGGTTTCGCTGACGGTACCTTCGATGACAACTTCTTGTCAACCGTTGGTTTTTCTTTATCTACAATCAACGAAAAAGAGTAGTTGCTTTTATAACCAGCCCAATATTAAATAATTACAAACGGCAACACATAATACATTGTTTTGGCGTTAGTCAGGGCAAGGCAAAATGTTTACTACTACTACTTGATAATTATTAGTCTATAACATATCAAATAATACATATACGGATTTTCCACCGATTATCTATACAACGACCCAACTGGCAACGTAAAGACACACAGCCGCGTTAGGATTCTTGCAGAAACATCGTGAGTTACTAATACGCTTAATACTTCCCAACTACCAAAAAATGTATAACTGGCTCGTCGAAGAAATAGAAATCACAAAGTTTAAATGGATTACAATGTAAAGTATCATTCTTCACGATGTAGCCCCATAGAGTTTACCGTATTATAATATGTACACCACGCAAATGCTATCATCTTTCATCATGCTTTAATCGTATTCGGGAGTCCAAAAACGCAGAGTACATGTTATTCTAGAGCTCTATGCACAACTAGATTGGAAAAAAAGCAAAAATTTCAGTCAGTGTCCCACCGAGTAACGGTGTGCTCAAAGTAGGTTTAAAACGGTGAAACCAAATCGTTTAATTAATTAATTAGCCGAATAAATTCATCGCACAACTAATAAGCAATTCATGAAATATTTTAAATTTTGAAAATTTCATTTTTTGGGGTTGCGGGTGCCTGCGTACTGTGCATTTCAGGCTACTTTTTGTGCTATGTTGGATAGTTTAATTTGCTATTTGTAAACCTTGCCTTCATCATCATCATTTATTAACGTCAGTGTTTTCTCTTTTCCAAGAGGTCAATGACGGTCACTCCATGACTTTACCGCATTCCTTCGCTTAAGACCAACTCTCTGGCAGTCACGCAGCACCATCTCTTTCCACGTCATCATAGATTTTCCTCTTTCCCTTCTACCATCCACCTCAAGTCTCCATGCCCTCGCCGGTGGCTCTTAATCGTCCCTTCTCAACACATATATACCACAGCCATCTCAGAGCACTCCTTTTCATTTCCTCCACGATGTTCTCTCCCAGGCCTAAGCGTTCCATCAACATGTTCTTCCTATCAACAAATTTAACCGCGCACATTCTCCTAATCATCGCTCGTTCCGTTCTTCTCATAACTTCCTCCTCAGTAGTTCTTATAGACCACGTTTCCGCACCATACACCATTGATGACCTAACAAAAGCCTTGTAGAACTTCGTTTTCATGTTCATGGAGAACCTTCTACCGCATAGCACTGATGAAAACGCATTAAATTTCATCCATCCGCATTAGCATCTTTTTACCACTGACACCTCACAACCTCCACCACCGTTAATTGTGTCACCTAGGTAACAGAACCGATCAACCTTCTCAATATTACTCATGCCTTCCACTTCATCAACACCATCTTCATCTCCATTCCTACACTTCTGGCATACCGTCCTCCCTTCCATCTTCCTGGTCACTCTTCGTACTCTTATACGCCATGCATGAATCCATTTTTGGCAATCAATACATTAAACCGCATTCGTCATCACCCTCTTCCCACACACACCGCATGGATCTACCTTAGATTTCACCACCACTTGGCTTCAAGATGTCTGTTTATACCGCATTCACTTTCAAGCCTTTGTCTTCAAATGCCTTATTCCATTTGATGAAATCTTCTTCCTTCTAACTCCTCCTTCGATTCCGCCAGCAACACTAAATACTGCATACAATATATTTAGAAACACATCCTTTCGAACAATGCAGAAAGCACATCAACAACTGTAGCAAACAGGAGTGGTGACAATACAGATCCTGATGAACTCCCACACCAACATAAAAACTATCTGACAACTGATCACCACTTTTCACCTTCGTTCGGTTTTCTCGTATAGCTTCATTACGCTCTGCTCAAGCCCTTCTGGAACCATCCTTTTCCTGAGGGCCCATTCAATCACGAGCCTTGGAACCCTGTCAAACGCCTTTTCCAGATCGACAAAACACACATACAACTTTTTCTTCTTTACAATATGACATTCTTGCATTCTTCTAACAATAAAAAAGGCATCTGTTGTACCTCTGTCTGGTATAAACCCAAACTGCATACTATCAATACGGAAAATGCTTCGCAACCGGCGTGCAAGCACTCTCTCAATCACTTTCATTTTGTGTTCTAGCAACTTCACTCCGCGATATGAACCACATTCAGTCACATTTCCCTTGCCTTTGTAAATAGGTACCAAGGTACTCACCATCCAGTCTGCCGGCATACTGAACCTATTCAATACTTGGTTTGCAACCTGCTGAAGCATTTCTTCTCCATGTTTCGATGACACGATATGTTCCTGCACAACTCCAGATGGTCCACCAGCTTTGTGACTTTTCATGCTCCTCAAGGCTCGATTAATTTCTGTCGTAACCTCTTGAATGGGTCCCTCAATTCTTTCAACATTCACCACACCATCCCAATCATTTTCATTTGCTTTCATGATACTCTCAATGTGATCTTTCCAAACCTTGGCGTTCTCAATCTCATCAAAATGAATTTTGCCCTTTTTGTCCTTGATACAAACACATTCATCAATGTCACGTGCCTCCTTTTTCATCATTCGGATCTTTGTAAACATTCTCCCATTTGATCTCTCCAGCAACACCAGCTCCTTCTCAGCTTCTGTTTTCATGGCTTTCGCAACTACCTTCTTAGCTTTTTCCTTGCTCTTCTTGTACGCTTCTATATTTTCTGTGGATTTGTACAATATCCAATTTTTAAAACACTTTTCCTTTTCATTCAGAGATTCCCTAATTCTTTATTCCACCACCAGGTTTCTCCATGTCGTGATGGTCCTTTACTGACTCAACATACTTCTTCTGACACCCGTAGAGCGCAATCTTTGTACCATTCTCATACATCATCCCTTGAGCTACTGTTCCACAATGTAGCCATCTTCTTTGCAAATTGCAACCTGATTCCCTATTCCTTCAACTTCCATACTTTAATCCTTCTCTTGATACTTTTCTTTTTCCTTGTAACATCTAAACCGCATATGTCAGCCACCACCAAACTGTGCTGCAGCTCTCCAGGAATAACTCTGACGTTTTTTTATGTTTTTACGCCAACCCTTGCTTGTTAGGATGAAATCAATCTGTGTTGATACTTCACCAGAGTTATAAGTCACCTTCCTTCGGTTTTAAACCAACTATTTGTCACAACCAAATTATTCTGCATGCAACATTCCAGCAATCTCCTTCCCTCTTTATTCCGTGTTCCGATACTAAACCCACCATGAATCCCTTCAAAGCCGTCTGCTTGTGCTCCAATATGACCATTCAAATCACCATCTCATTCTGCCCAACCAATGTCAATTCATCTGCAGGATCGTCATAAAACTGGTCCTTCTCCATCTCAGATAAACCCGACTGGGGCGCATAGCAACTGATAATCCTTAGCACTTGCTTGCCCCGGGCCAAAGTTACCGCCATTATCCTGTTGATTTTTTCTTCTCACCTCGATCACTTCCTCTGCCAATTCCTCCCTTATCAGTATGTCAACTCCTCCACTTCAAATCACCACCCTCCCACCAAAACTTAAACAGCTTGTCCCTCGGGCCGATAAACCTGGCTGAGCTTCCTTTCCATCTCACTTCATGCACACAACATATGGACACCATCCTTTTACACAGCTCCTCTATCACCTCAAAGCTTCTGCCAACCATCGACCCCACATTCCACGTTCCCATTCTGATATCTCCACAATGAGCTAGCTTCTTTAGCTATGCCCGCTCTTGGCACGGTAGCCGCCATCCACTTCTCGCGATTTTACGGCGATGTTTTCGCGCGTGGCTTATGGGGTACGCCCTAGCATTGTTGAAATTCTTTCTTGGATCTTAAAAAACTTTACCGCTTAAAAAACTGAAAATACATAAAATATTCGCACTGATCTCTAAATCAACAAACAATCGTATCCAGCGTACCCAACAACATATATACAGACCATTCTCGATACACAGCACGCAAGGCATAATCACACATTTGAAGACAGATTATATTCTGCAAATCAGGTTCACTGTTCCTATCCCATTGAAAATGCATGTAGCTAAATACAACAAAATTACGTTACTAGTAACTGAGCAGGATTAGTAGTATGTATTATAAAAATGTTTATACAAAAAACACATAGCCCACCTTAACGACAGCCGACAACTTTGTACACAACTTGTAGCGGGCAGTCATAGCTGGCGGTACTTGGTGTGATGGGAATTCTGACCGATAAACAGCTGGATCAACTTCGTGCAAACAACGAATAACGATTTCTATTACTTGCTCACCCGACAGTAGCTTGACCGATGACGATCCGTCTATAGGGAGATCGAAATCGCTAAATTCAAGATACACAGTTTATTAGACAATATTATACAACTTTATGAACGATAATCGATTACTATTAACAAAACTGACTGCGTATGTGGTTTAATTAACAGTTGGCTGACAGCGTGCTCCGACTGTTCTTAGAAATAATACAGGAGTTAACCCCAATAACTATACGCCAATCGCACAGAGCATGTTAAATCAGTGATATATCTTATTCTCAAGTGCTATTAATTATAATTCATAAAAGACACTCCCACGATGGTGTATCAACAACAAAACGTTACGACTTTAACAAGCATTTGTCTAATGGAACGAATTGTAAAATAAAAACACAACCAAAAATTAAGATTAAATATAATATATACCGGACAAAAAGCTATAAAAGCCTAGATGTTCCGAATTGCCGCAGAAACCACAATGTTATTGTCGAGTATTGAAAATAAGAAATAATCTAGTAACGTGCTATTTTGATCATTTCCGTAACAGTAATCTATGCAGAACTTGATGACACAAAAGCTATAACAAAATAGAATTACATTTGTTTCCTTGACGACACTTTCTTTTTGGCAAAACGCAACTTAGTGGTGTAAAGTCCTTCCACAAAGACAAGCTCGGGCCCGGTGAAGTGTGGACTGGTCCGCACAGCTCCTGTTAAGATTCACTCTGTAGTGATAAATTGCTTATGGAACAGCGGGCATACTAAAAGGAGAACTTATTTGGCCAACGAAGCCCCTATCGGCGACCTTTCAATAAAACGAGACAGCCCGTGCTCACTCGTCCAATTCCTACTCCGAAATTTCGATAGATAATACAATAATTGTCCAATATTGGCTGTTAAATTTGTTAAGGCTGTCGAATATGGTTTAACCTGTTTTCAGGAACCCTTTTTTCAGGAAGGTCATTGTGTTGCCTATGAAACGTTTTATCCGACACGCTAATTCGATTTTTGTAGCGGTTAGTAGTAAACAAAACCAGATATGCGAAAGAGATAACATCATCTATGCAATTTTTTTGGCCGTTTGACGATATCTCCATGCTGGGCGTCTTGAAAAAGATAACAGACTATTGTGTATTACGCTATAGTGCACTGTATGTTATGATTTAAGTTGAAATGTAACTACGCTGCAATAACTTGGTACCATCAGAGGATGACTAGAAGTAGCCAAAGTTTCACGCAATGTATGTTGTAGGAAGGTGTACCCCCGACCTCAGGTGTAGCCCCACCCCCCGACCCGACCTGAAGTGTAGCCCCACCCCCCGACCTCATGTGTAGCCCCCGACTAACACATATCGGGGTGCCAATTTTTACAAGGCCTAAGGCACTGCCTGAAATTTTTTGTCGGACATCCCCACTCATGGTTGGTTTGTGAGCATAAAATGGTACCAGTAGGTGCTGTCTCCGTTGCGCTAGAAAAACTTCTGCGACAGGCTTGTTCTAAATTGATCGATTTTTAATAATAAAAGGTCCCTAGCTGCACTAATTTTAGGTCGCAAGTCCTCCAAATGGCTTGACCGTGACCATTATGGTCTGACTTGCATACAAACAGACCATGATTCATGTATCACTGCGTTACCCTACAGAATAATGACTTATTTCGGATTAAAATTTGACCCCAGGGGTACCTTTTGCGGTCCCTGTAGCAGGTTTCTGGTACATCGTTTTGCATAGAGACATCGATATTCGAAAAATTCAGGGTTTTTTATGTCGGAAAAGATCTAGACACTATATATACGAAAACGTTTCATTTTGGCTTCAAAAATGGTGTTTCAAAAGTACATGATATGACCCATATGCACGACGAAGTACTTCAATATCAGAAGTTAAGAAACAGCGGAAAAGTATATTAGATATTTGATATGCTTTGCTCACTATATCTCTGCAATGACACTTGAATTTTAAGTCTTTAGCGACAGATTTCGTTGTGTGGTATGGTGTTTTCTGATAGAGTATAAGAGAAATGTGGGTTTTTACACCCTATATGTAAAATTTGACATTTTGAAACCGAAATCGTAAGTTGTCATTCTTCAGACCACTCCGAAATTCGGTTTAGTGCATTTTTCAGATTAGTTTTAGCAATTTGGCTATTTTCTTCTGGGATCGTTATGTATAATTTAACATCATCTGCAAACAACTTTATGTTAACGTTAGAGGATATTTTAACATAATCAATTAAATCATTAATATATAACGTGAATAATGTTGGTCCAATGACACTGCTTTGAGGAACACAGATATATAGAATGGATTTGCAGTTGGAATAGCTGTTGTTCATTTTAATCCGAAATTTCCTGTTTGATAAAAAGCTGTTTAACCAAGCTAGATATTTACCAGATATTCCAACGTAGGAGAGCTTACACACGAGTTTCGTGTGGGAAACGGTGTCGAACGCCATCGCAAAATCGATATAAGCTACGTCAACTGATACACTTTTGTCTATATCGTTTGCCCAGTCCCAGACACTCTCGATTAACTGAATGCTAGTGCACCGTTTAGTGATAAATCCATGTTGATTTTGCGATAAAATATTTGATATTTTGACGTGATTTAGCAAGCACTTATTAATGATCCGTTCCATGATTTTACAGCAGTTTGAGACCACGGACATCGGACGGTAATATAATGCGTCCGTGTGTCTCCTTTTTATATATTCCGATCACATCGGCGCATCGCCACATATCGGGTACGTAACCACAACCAGTGACAAAGGACTACTAGAAAGTGGAATACTGATTGCGTCTTTCACTTTGCGCAAAAAGAACTGCGTGAAGGTATGGCTATGTTTAGGCCTTAACTCTGTTACATATAATTGAACTTCGTAAGGCGTAAACGCACCCACGTCAACTGATGAGCGATGTTATTTGTAAAAGTTGGAAATTTGTCAGAGATTCAATAGATGCCTTGAAAGGCGTGAGTTAGGATTTCCGATCTAGTTGGATCGTCCGTAGCAATTTCTCCACTTGGCAGTTTCAGTGCCCTTATGCCTGTCGCTGTTGAGCTACGCCTTTTTACGTAACTGTACAGAGTATTTGGGTTTCCAGCACGGTTTTTTCGCATTTTCTGCGTAATTTACGCGTTTTTGAGAACCCGTTTCGCATGTCTTAATCAAGCTTTGCGCAATTTACGCCTTTTATTTCTAGGACCGGACAAACTCAGCACCTTACATATAGACCAGATATTTTGCGCAAAATATTCGACATGATTCACAATGCACAGCAGCATCTGCTACACTGACAATATGCATTAATAGCAGCATAAACAGTTTGTCTTTCAAGAATCCTATAACTTATACGTCCTGAAAAGATAGAAACAGTTACATGCTAATATTAATGCATATCTTTATATCAGGGAATAACCGGAACCGGAACCAGCAACCGGAACCGTTTATTTAAACCAGATCCGGAACCTGGTCTTCGAAATTTATATATCGTAAAACAGATGATGGAAGAAATGAAGGTATAGTGGATTTAAAATGCATTAAAAATAACTTTTATATTAAACTTAATGTATTGCGATGGTATTATTGCCTTTCTGAAACTTTAAAGAGACTGAGGAAGCTAATAATGTTTATTTATCGATCAAATATGTTGGTTTTGGACATTCAGAGCAAAAAAATGAGTTCGACTATACACCATTGCGTATACTGCGTCAAATCGAATGTGCTTACAAAGCTTGGATCGTAGAATACACACTTTCGCTCTGTCTCCAGTCGCCTCCCTTTACTACAAATACGTTTGTTGCATGTTTTATTGTAGAAAACTTAAAATTATTGGTTTATATGATTCTAAGAGAAAGTAATAGATAGAAGGTAATTTTCTGATCAGTGGTCAGAGACACTGTTTAGGCTAGCGTTGGACAAACAGTATTATGAAAAATTCCTGCTCAAATTATGTGCCTTACTTACGTTTCACACGGCAAATTGGTTAGTTAATCTTTTCTTTTGCTTGGTTGTATTGGAGCTTGATCATTGTATAATATATATTACATATGTTTGGATTACAGGATGAAGCAACAAACGTGGAAAATTTCAAACAAAATTTTTAAACCGGAATTCCGGTTCCGGTATGGTTTTTGACCTTTGCCGGAACCGCAACCGGAACACGATTTTCGCCGGAACCGGAATTCCGGTTACTCCCTGCCTTATATGTATGAATATATGTATTTTGGATTTTCTTTTGTGATAAAAATTACGCTTTTTTGGTACACCTTTACGCATTTAAAAAACAGGTTTTCGTAATTTTCGCTGTTCGGAAATTGAACAAAAAACCTGGTTTCCAGAATCTAAGTTATCTTTTTCTTCCCTTACTCTTAGTTTCCTAACGGCTTGGCTGTAATTCTTGGCAGCTCTTCTGTACTCTGACATGTCTCCTGATTGTTCACCTAATTTCCACAACACTAATTTACTGCGGCAAAGTTTTTTGATATAATTCGGGCAAGTTTTGTTTTTTCCAGCACGTTATGACTCGTTTGGGTACATATAGATCACATGCGTATAACATTATATTAATGACAGAGTGTAATAATGAGTCATAGTCAATTCAAGTAAGAATCTCGTTGAGACTTTTAAAGTTTGCCTTTTTAAAGTCCAATGTTGTCCTTGAGCTGACTTTGATTACATTTGCGGCGGTGAATATCATGAAACCAAAAGAGAAACGATCTGAAATTACGAAATTCTCGGAACATTCGACGCGCGCGACATGCCGCGCGGAGTTCGCAAGAAGTAGATCAAGGGTTTTTGTTTCGTGTGTAGGAAAATTTACCAACTGAGTGAGACTAGTTTCGAGAACCATAGTATAAAATAATTCGTACTCGGTGCTACAGGTACTATATTTCTACACCAATCAATGTCGGGGAGGTTAAAGTCTCCCACTATAATGACGGGCCATGAAACGTTACAGGCATGAGATATGAATGACTACAGCAAAGCATTTTATTCGGAAGTGTGGTTGGGTTGGCGGTATATCAACACGACTCGAGTTTTCACGGATAGAGATATGTCCACTGATATACTTCTACAACACGAAATTGTTCGGGGAAATTCAGCACCGGAGCACACTTGAGATACTTATAAACAAAGATTGCAACTCCGCGTCCGCTTAAAGCTCTGTCCTTTCTAAAGACACTATATTCTGAACAAGAAAGCAAGCCATCTAGAATGCGATCATGTAACCAAGTTTCAGAAACTGCAATTACTGAGTGAGATGTCGATGCAAGCATAACGTCGTGGGCGGTCCAAATTGGGGGAGGGGGGGTTGGGGCCCCCCTGGTTCAGAACAGGTGCCCCCCGATTCGTGCCCCTGGCAAAATTTTGGGCTCCCCCCAGTTCATCGCCTCTTGGAAAATTTATTTGTTTCCAATCGGTCCAAAGTACAAAAAGATTGATCAAAATTTGTACTGAAATTCCGTTCTAAAGCAAAAATTTATCAAATTTTATCAAAATTTGCTTCAATTCACTTTTTCTCTCCATCAAAAGCATTTTGGGCAGTGTTTCTGACACGATTTTTAACCGTTTGTCTCTTGGCAAAATGCCCCCTGGCAAAATCGGGCGCCCCCGGTTCGGAACCAGGGGGCCCCATGGTTCATGCCCCCTGGCAAAATTTTCTGCGAATGGAAAGCCCAGACGTCCTGATATATATGAAAGCTTGTTGCAAAGACTTCGCGCATTAAAGTGTTTACATTTTGTCAGCTTTGGAATTGCTGGATTTGGTACTGTCCCGATTAAAAGTTTGCCTGGACCGTAATCTTACCTTTAGCCTCAACGAAATCGTATTTGTTATTATATTTACCGCCTACTAGCCGACCCGCATCGTTTCTTGTACAGTTTTAAAAGGCAACCAGTTTTTCTTTGACAACCACGTAGTGAGTTTTCGCGCTGAGCTGAATTAAGCTCGTATGCTTTGCGTCGAAGCGCAGTTTGCTCTCTCAGTTCCCATCTGTCGTTGACCTACCACTCAATATTTTCTGCAACCGGTCGTAGGCCTGGAGTTTTCGTACCTTTTGTATGACTGATCGAGCAGCTGTCGAGGAGGATAGTCGTACCTTCAAGAGTCGGGGTCCGCGATTCGTTGTTCGATTGCTGGACGATTGATCGTAAACGCCAAGTCGAAAAACTTCCTATATCTGGACGGACAGGTTAGGCTTTATCCAGATGTCGCTAGCGTCTGCCATGTCATATCCTCTTTCTGGTAGACCTTTAATAACGATGCATCTGCGCCGTCTAGCATCTTCGTCATCGGATGACTGTGTGGAGTGAACAACACGCCCGCCTGATCTAGCGTTTCGTTGAACAATCTGAGCCCATGTTTGTGGGTCAGCGGATGCGCCGCTAGCTTCGTTCGCTGACAACGATTCTGAAGATAATGATTATTGATACGATTCTTTCAGGTCGTTGACGGAGGGTGCTGATTCAGCTGATGCGGCAAGTTTGTCGATAGCAGTCGTAAGAGATTCAATTTGGGCTTCCAATTTTTGTAATTGATGGGATTCTGCGGTTGTGTGCTGTTGCACTGTTTTAGGCTGTTGTGATTGGCGACTTAGACGGTGGTTGCACGCAAAGTTTAGACAGTTTGTACAAACAACTAGTACGTGAGAAATTTCGTAACGGTGGACATCCTTTTTGTCTATCAATGTACATGCGAAATGAATCCAACACCCACAGAGGTCGCACTCGAAGCAGTCACTGCCGTCTTCACGATTACACTCAGCGTAATGATCCGTCACCGGAGGTTGAAATGATATGTTCTGTGATGTCGCTGATTGGCGCCGCAAGCACTGTGTTGAGCTTTACTTTTGGGTGACTGTTCGTGTATTGCAGTTCGCATGCGATTCTGTGGCAGGCTTGATTGTAACATGACGCGAATTTGTTACCATTGTATGGTTTGAGACAGCGATTTAACGTCCGAAGACAATATAAACTATACCAGTATAACTATTTTATAATTTATTACTGAACGTATAATTTCTTCGCTTCTCTCAAGCAGGTACCTGAATGCAATTGGGTTAAAACCGTTTGACGCAGTGTACACAAGGCTGTACAGTGGAAGACACTTTTTGCTTTGGCGTACAAAAAATCCGACATCTTGCTCGCTAGCCGATTGCTTGCTCGACATTATTAATTTCCTCAACCTTTTCAAAGTTCCAGAGAGGCAATAGTACGTATCATCGCAATAGATTAGGTGCAACGTAAAACTTGTTTTCAACACATTTTAAATCCACAGTACCTTCATTTCATCCTTCTTCTGTTTTACAATACATAAGTTTCATGGACCATGTCCTGGTTCTGGTTTAAATGGGCAGTTCTGGTTACTGGTTCCAGTTATTCCCTGATATATATATCATACATGCTGACGCTCCGATGTTTCAGATGGTAGGGGTAGCCGGGGCCGGCTGGGGAAAGGTCGTCAAGGGGTTCGACGCCCTCGGGGGAGGTGGAGATCGTGAGGGATAGTAGAAGTCTTCCGGAGATAGGTTGCCATGGGGGTAAGGGGTGTAGCGCCCCGCCGACATTTTTGCCAAATTTACCCCAATTTTTCTACAATTTTTTCGTAGCTGGTGTGCCGTAGAGACCCTCTGGGGGAAGGTAGTTTCTGGGGGAAGAGGCCCTCGAGGGACAGGTTCTCAGGGAGGCAGGGAGTAGAACCGCACCGACATTTTTGCTCCAATTTTTGTAAAATTTTCGCTAGCCGCATCAGAGAGTTAGGGTGGTATTCTCGGGGGGAGGGCTGGAGCTGGGACTCGGGTGATCCAAGACCACGGGATAGCCTCCTGAACCCCTGTTTCGGCATGTATTATATATATTTTTACCTGTATTCACCTGTCTCGACTGATATAGGGGACCACAACCCGTTTGATTCGTGATCTCCATTACTTACAATCCATTGCGCGCTGGACGATGACCTGTATAGGCGCTCGTCGCCAGCATATCCACGGGATGTCTCTGAAAAGCGGCTCCACACTGCCCGTCTCCAGGATGTAAAGACTTGTCCTACAGTGTATCAATGTAAAGGTATTGCTGTAGCTAGCAGCATCCTTGTTGTTAGTCAGGCATCAGCCATACTTAGTATATGGCCAGCCATCGCAGACACATTGTTGCAATTGTAGACGTGATGCTGGAATTTCTGTTGGCCAGCCGTACAGAGCGAAAGTTTGAAGTGTGCCTGAGTCGCGTTAAGCCCAGTACTTTGCGCAGGTAATTGCGTTCGCACGCACACACATATATACAAGCACTCAGACAGACACACATACATACACACAGACGGAATATAAAAGCTTTCACTCCTTCAACAAACTCCGCTACGTCACACTACACTCTGAAAATACTTTGTATAATGTGAAACCCAGATTCGGATAATATTTCGCGCAATGACCCTCAAATTGAAAACAGCGTAGTTGATTCACAACGTTCACTGATCCAGTTCAGCTGGTCTATCAAATTAACCTAAAAATGTTGGTACATGTTTTGAAACTGAAACATAACACTGGAATTAAGTATTACCATCGGTTACTTTTGGCCAATGGCCAATTCAGCGTAGTTTTTTATCATTGCCTGCCGGATATTAAAATACCACGTTTTGTGAATCCGATTACTGAAAATCTACAACCTCACTGCTGCTGCGATGTTTCATGCAAAGTATACAATGCTGCAATTTATATTAAAGCTCAAAATGACACAGCCGAATCATCAAAATCCAAAGTATTTCCACGTTAACTATACCACGCCTTGAATTGGTATCAGTTGTCGTTGGCCTTAGATTCATGAACAGTCAAATAAATATACATTTTTGCTGTTCCATATCCGAAGAAAAACCTGTGTTGTGGACCCCGACTCCAAATGCGTTTTATACTGGCTTTCTTCGAACAAAGTATTGTCGTTTTATTTAAAATAGAAATCGTGAAATCAAATGTTGCGACGCAGATTTCCGTTATGTTCCCGCAAAATTGAACCCCGCAGATGTACCAACTAACACATGTTTTTCATCAGCATTCACACACGAAAGCTTATGGCGGGATGGTCCAGAATATTTATTGCATAGCAGAAAATCATGGCCAATATCTTAGCCAGAAGGTCATGTTCACGATTGTAATGTATCCTGTATTGACAAACTATCAGTCCACGACGGTAAAAATGCAGCTGTTACACAATATCAACGAACAGAGCTCCATGCGGATTATTTAACAACAGATGACAGTAAATATTCAGAACTATCGAAATTAATAGCAGCTATTGATTGGATTCGAAGGTTTATCAAAAAATAAAGAAAAAAAACAGCACTATAATTCCAAGTCATTAACGGGCCAGGGAATTACTGAGGTCGAACTAAAATAAGTCAAACATGTCCAAACCCAGTTCCTAGTCAGTTCGGCAAATACTGATGCATTCAAAAGATTACCATGACAATTTTATTGATAATGATAGGTTTTGTCGGCGCGGTAGAGGGATGGTATATGCCGAAATGACTTACAATATGAAGTTTCTACCCCTATTACCTAAAAACCATACCTTTACACATCTAGCAATAGCAGATCCCACACTAGGCTTCATCAGTTAGTGACACGGGCAAATTTAGCAGAATTAAGGCAACAATCCTAGATACCTTGTGGGGTAATCGCAAGCTCAGGCAGTCTTATGAAAATATCCGTTGTGCCGACAATGGGAAGGAGGACCGTATATACAAAGCTCCACTTTCTCATCCTTGCCTAAATTCTGTGTATCTGAAAGCAGTCCATTCGCATACACAGGTATTTCTTGAGCCCACTTATTGTAGCGGACATAATGAGTTGTAGAAAAGTGTTGATTTGCCTGTTTAGCTGCGCTACATTGGGTGCTGTTCGCCTTGAGGTTTTGTAAGAATTGTCGACCAGTGGATTTTGTTGCGTTCAGTTGATTGCTGGCACTCTATGGAAAACCTCAAATGATTATTTCCGACAATGGATAATATTTCCCACTGGCGAACAATATACTGCAACACTTGGGGAAAGAAGTAGATAACGATCCAAGTGTCTATATACATTGCTGATCATGAAATGCAACGGAAATTTATACAAAAGTTCGTTCATCTGTGCCATCACGGCAATGAAGTTCACTGATTTCCTTCTTAGAAAAAGTTAAAAAGGATATTACTTATTGCCTTTGCACGTTAAATGAACTACACAGAGAATAAACTTGTATTAGCCTATAGGAAATTCGCATTAAAAAACTTGTTATTCTTTAGAACATGCAAACTTGACTCAAAGTCAATTTTATAGCACAAATATATTTCATTCTGCTGGTTTTGCAAACAGAGAAATCCATCCCTTATAAATTGCGACGTAAATGAGAAGTTATACAATAATAATTTCATATTAACCAAAGGAATTACAGGAAAACGTGGCTCCGATGGACAGAACTGATTAATACTTTAATGAATGTATCGTATGTACTACCTACAAAGGAACAAAGATAATAATTTTATTTTTGGTGTTGGAAGTGTATATACAGTATGCTCAAATGAAATTGAAAATAGCGGTTGTTTTTGTGATAGAAATTTGTTGGTTTTAGATGCGACGATTTTTGATTTGTACAGCCGGTTAAAAATCAAGTTTATTTTAACTGTTAGTTGACTTTTCGTATAATTGCGAAAATATATGGTGAACTAACCATGTTTAGACCAATAGCAGCCCAGGAAATTGTCCCACAAAGGTTTGTTGTTCAATAAACTTGCAGATCTCACTGCGCTGATTTGATTCGGTATAGCGGTCTGCGTTTTTCTATATGATGCCGCTGTTGAGGGATATGGACCACGAAACATAGGTACCAGAATGGCTAGATTTGACAAAAACCCTTACAACCAGTTTTTGGACATCTTGATCCGAAAGATGGAGTTAGTGCTCTTATCGTTCAACTAAAAGGCAATCGTCATCGATTCTGTTGTCGAACGAAAAGATTTATCAAAACCCATTCATCCGAAGATAAGCTGTATGTGACACCAAAAGACAAACGATTTTCACGACCTTTCCCCAGCACCCACAGTGAAACTCCGTTGGCATCGCTCGCTTAGTTTCAACAATGTAACTGTGAAAATTATGTAAAAATTCCAATATCGCAGATCAGAACCAAGTCACAATATGTTGTTGATCTCGATATCAGTATTTTCAATAATAAGTAAGCAGAGTAAACTCAACACAAGAGTTTTTCACTGTATGCACATTCAATTACTACAGCACCATGCGACTACCATTTGAAATAAACACAGCAACCTTACCATCCCAGCGAAGAGATTGTTTGTAGTAACAACTTGTCCACTTCTTCCATAACTATATATACTGTAGCAAAAACAAATACAGTGCCTAAATTATTATACATATAGAAGTGGGGTTATGAATACACATGTATATATGTCATATATATTCAATGTCTCTCGACTTAAAGGTGATATATGTTTCCGGTAGTGGGTTATGCCAGGGTAGTAATAAACAATTTCCCCGATTTTCCCCATATTTTCGTAATTTTGCTGGTGGCGCGGCATAAATATGGCTTATAAGATTTGGCCCTTTAGAGTATAGCCTCCACCACACCGCATGGACTCCTATGACGTATTTAAAGTACCTAACCAGTAGGCAATGACAACAGACTTGATACTCGGTAACAGCTCCATATTGATTCCAAAATTTGTATAAAACACTTGCAATCCTGCTTCCCCACAAGAATTTCTTCCCCAAACTACAGATCCACAGTTTGGTGATTAACTAAAACAAGATCACTTACACTGACTGTTCTAAGGCGATATAAAACGTGTGTTATAATATACCCTACCGACCAGGGAATAACCGGAACCGGAACCAGCAACCGGAACCGTCCATTTAAACCGGATCCGGAACTTGGTCTTCGAAATTTATATATAGTAGAAAACAGATGAAGGAAGAAATCAAGGTATAGTGGATTTAAAATGCATTAAAAATACTGTTTACATTAAAATTAATGTGTTGCGATGGTATTATTGCCTTTCTGAAACTTTAAAGAGACTGAGGAAGCTAATAATGTTTATTTATCGATCAAATATGTCGATTTTTGGACACCCAGAGCAAAAAATGCCTTCCACTATACACCATTGCGTATACTGCGTCAAATCGAATATGCTTACAAAGCTTGGAGCGTAGAATACACACTTTCGCTCTGTCTCCAGTCGCCTTCCTTTACTACACATACGTTTGTTACATGTTTTTCTATAGGAAACTTGAAATTATTGGTTTATATGATTCTAAGAGAAAATAATAGATAGAAGGTAATTTTCTGATCAAGTACACTGTTTAGGCTAGCGTTGGAGTGCCCGTAAGTTAGATCATAATGATGATAACTTTTTAATCAGAATGCTATAAATGAGACACACTGTGATGCTGCTCGGACAGTTTCAATAAATACAGTTTTTTGCCAAGAAAGCAGTTTCTAGCTGCGTTGCAGATAACGTTAGTTTACTTCAATTTAGACTGATTTACCAAGTTTACAAGTGCACTGGCGGGTTCTTGAAGCAATTTCTGTTAGCCAAGAATACCCTACGTACTTCTGCGTTAGCCATACTCTGTTACCAAATTGGACCGGTTTAATTGAAACGTACCGCACAGACTTCTGGATGTGTAAAATAGCTGCTACAAGCAACGACCTGGCTTTGATTTGTTAACAAACTCCTGCAGGTTATGAAAAATTCCTACTGAAATTATGTGCCCTACTTACGTTTCAAACGACAAATTGCTTAGTTAATTTTTTCTTTTGCTTGGTTGTATAGGAGCTTGATCATTGTATAATATAGATTAGATATGTTTGGATCACAGATGAAGCAAAAAACGTGGAAAATTTCAAATAAACTTTATAAACCGGAATGCCGGTTCCGGTATGGTTTTTGTCCTTTGCCGGAACCGCAACCGGAATTCCGGTTACTCCCTGAGACACGGATATATAAGGTTTATTGCAACGCACGATAAAATATTAGAATATTGTTATAACGCCCGTAGATCACTTGGGACACTGATTTGATTACCGTATCGAAATAACGTACTCTCCTTGATGCTCGATTCGAAAAGACTCGGTACTGTTCTTTTGTGCCGTATTTTTGTTCACGCCAACTTCGTACTAGTTTTGCAATATAGATAATCGAGCTCTCGTTACCAAAATGTTGGTACTTTCTTTAGTACAAGATTAATTTCAGCTCACGCTAATACTTCACCGGTTTCCTTGCACAGTCTGACTTCAATTATTGCACAGTCTGACACTCAAATGGCACAGTTTGACGTTCACTTTCACGATGCACTTCGGCCACTGATTTCAATAATCTCGACGATCCTATCTAGTACTTTATTTCTTAGGTTAAGTTAAAGCTACCGAATATTTGGCCTATTCCTTAGCCCTAAGTTATCCACGCTATTGTTTAAGGGTTACACTTGAGCGATAGTGATTAGTGTTTAACTTTATCTGTTACGTTGATAACGTTATGCTTTTAACACAACACACGCCCGGACGGCGAGCGCACCGTGCGATTATGTAATTACCTCAACCTAAGCCTTAGATTTACGCTAATAGTGCCACTTATATTACACAAGCCGACATCGTATGGTTGCCAGACCACGTTATTAAAACCGTACAGAAGCGGTCGACTTCTATGCAGTTGAAGTTTGCTCAGCGTATGCCCCCGTACGGTTGACCATACTGGTATTTAGGTAAGGTGCTCAAATTGTTGGTCGTCCAAACTATTCCCCTTGCTCACCTGGTCTTCTCAAGAATAATGCTTCCACGCCGATCACACCGGACGTCTGATAGACGACGCAGTCACACTATTAATAATTTCGAGTCCCACCTGTACTCTCGCCCTGGTATATACCTCTCACTTGACACAAAGGGGTTGAAATTTTTAAAGTATTACTAAACCTAGTACGTTTTTAATAACTACCGCCCCTATTAAACTTATAGCTACCGCTACTATTTTACAAGGAAAGATAATATTACTAAATAATATACCTAGTAATAGAAATGAGGTTACTTTTTTGTGCTGGCAACCATAGTTCCTGCTTCCACTCTGAACGCTCTTTCACTCTGATCCTGAAAAGCCAATTGGAAAACCGCGCATTTTTTGCGCACCAATATGTTAACAACCAAATAAGCAATATTAAAAGTGTCGGATACCCGAGTGTGAGCTTATCGGCCTTCTCCGCGGCACGTTTCTTACCAAAACGTAACCGACATCTCCTATGGTGGCCAAAGGGAAGGGGTGAAAACAGAGCGAGTTCGAGAATTACCCAAAAATATAAGTAAAATCAAGATTAGGGGAAGCAAGCCACCAAAGGGATGGACCGGTCTACCAGCGGTCGGAGATACCCTTTGTCACTGGATGAGAGTTGCGCGAGTTCCCAATGGTAGACATGTCATTGTCCCGGGCAGGGATATCAAGGTTGTATCTCGATCATGTAACCGTTCCTTAAATAAATTGAGTTGGCCGTGTGTAATGAATAAGTTACTTTGAACAATTGCCTGAGTGATTTAAGTGGAGCATTAGATGTAGCTTATGTATTATTTGAATAAAACCCTTTGGGATGTGAAAGGACTGGAAAAACCAGGAGCAAGTAAATTTACTTGAAATGAAAGTTTAAGACTTCGTTTGGCTCGATTTTGTGCACCCGGCACCTCTCAGCCGAATTGAATTTGAAATAATTTATTTTGTGTAAGGTAAAAGTTAGATAGCGAACTCGAGTATCTGTGCTACCAATAATTATACCCCAGCAATGTCCATAAGACGAGCCCTGGGTAATGAATTTTGATATTATAAAAGCTTAAAGATTGGTTTGGTGAAATTTAAAACTGAATTTAAGTAATTTTGATCAGCGTTGGCAAGCTCGAGTAATTGTGCCATCCACGCTAAAGTATACCACGGCAAGTTCGCATAATGAGCCATGGTATTTAGTTAAAAGAAAAATAGATTTTATAAACGAAAAATAAATTTTAATAGAAAGTTAAAGCGTTATGTGAGATTTGAATTATAAAATTGTGAAGTTATTCATATATATAATTTATTATTAATGGAAAGTTATCTTTAAACTACAGCGAGCACGAGTGGCGAGTCTGTAGTATTTGAATAATTTGAAGTAAGATTTTATGCAAAACTTTCCTGATATTTGCTATGCCCGTGTAGGCTCATGTAGGATTTAACCTAAAGTTCTTTTTTGAAAGATTTTATTTGTGTATTTGCAAAATTGAATACTGCCACGGTGCGCCCGATTAGGCCCGTGAGCAGCTAAATTTAGATTGACATCGAGTAATGTTAACGAATAAAATTGGTATTTTTGGTAACAAAATATTTATTGAGAAATCTTATTAGCGAAAGAGTGTTCGAGTAACAATCAATTTCCCCTGTTGATTGAAATTTCCGTATAAATTTTGGAAGAGGAATACCTAAGAAATCTTACATTTACTTTTAGCTTTTATTTTATAGTTTGTCAGTGTTAAGGGAGGAATGAGCTGCATTAGCCCTGAAGGCATCCAAGCTCTGGCTTAACTCAGCAATGCGGCCCGAGTTAAGACAGGGTATGGAGCTAGAGAAGGCATGGGTAACCGTCAGGTCCAAAGCTTAGAGGTTGTATACTAATACACTTTGGAAAGTCTTGATACCGTTTAAGTATTAACCAAAGAGTAAAATGTATTACCTGTGTTGTTTGTAATACTAGTATGGTATGCAAGCAAATTGCACCAGGACTCTACGACTATTGTTATATACAGGTTGCCTAAAAATAAAGATGTGTACTGCAATGTCTCCATAATCCAATAACGTGGCAAAACAAGGATGGGTTTGATGGTTGTCTAGCGCTGTACACGCAATTACAATAAGCCCTAGGGGTCAAACTAGTGCTAGCGCTAGAGAGGATGTCTACCTTGCTATAGGTGACGAGCACCTTGGTAGGGGAGCACGCGAGCCCTGAGTAATGGGAAATCGGCTCCGATTTGATTAACAATAACACCAGTTCGTTGAATAATTTTAATACCATCGTTAGCTTGAAATTTTAGGAACAAGATTATAAACAAATTAACAACGTTAGTACCCAATGTATGATATATTAAAAAAAACTTAACAGCCCCGGCATTATGCACCTGGGGTAAAGTAGAATAGCTGATAACAATACTGTAACACAACGGTGATTCCTTGGTCCAGCAAAATAGAACGTATAGATCATGATAACAGTTTTGGTATTGATTTTTGGATATTTTGATACGGGTATGGGTTCGCGATAACCGTGTATTATGGGATACACATACCCAAGTCGTAACTTTACCTGAATAAGCTGTAGGTTTTGGGAATCTGAAAACAACTCAGAATTTTATGGGTTAGTGTTAGTGGGACAAGTGACACAGGATGCCCCTGAATAGAACGTGGGTGTTGGACCATAACCGCCAAGCCCCCTAAGCGTAAAATTTCCCCGGCTTATGCATTGGGCAACCCCTAGGCGAGGCTTGCGCGAAGACCTAGTTCCGGTGACTAGGCCCCACCCTAGAGCATGCTACCAATGTCATAACATTCGACGATAGAGCAGCCCATGTTGTGGCAGCCTGGGGTCCAACGGGTGGTAGAATGGTTCCGGAAAGGGAGAAAGACCAATCCCACCCAGAGGTTCCCGTTCAGGGAATAGGCTGCCCTTTTTCTGGTCTGCCTTAACAATGTACTAGGTCTTACTCTGCCTAGTAATCCCGCCACCTCGGCAGGATCCAGAAATGCAGGTAACCTCCTGCAAAGTCACTCGCGAATTCTCAATGTGGGGTCGGATATACACGCGCTTTGGGGAACTCAGTAGTGTGACGGTACATATCACTAAACACGAGGCCGTGCACAAACAATTTTACCGGCGTGTATATATCCGTATAAGAGAGTCCCTAAGATAACAAAAAAGTGGAAACCGGGAGCTTTGAAATTTTACAATGTAACCACTAAAAACCTATTGAACTATACACCTATTTTAACGCGTCATTGGAAAATATTTGGAAAGCTTACAACAATTCACTCCTAAATCCAGGTACTCAAAGCAAAAATAGATAAACACAAAATCGGAAGAAGCTAATACTATTACTAAAAATATGACTATTATAAAAATAATACGTAATTAATAATAATAAGAAACAGTTATAGTAATAATAAATGTGCAACACATTGACATGGAAAGAAGAAAAAACAAAGACGCAAAATTTATCAACATCGTATGTACGTAACAAAAACATAGAAAACCATAAGAAAAACGTCATCGCTGTCGGCCAACAATTCAACAATAATAATAATTATAATACACAGCGCATGCGCAGACTGGTCAATAAAGCCAGGATTTTACAATGCAGTAGTTTTGTAGCTAGCTAAATATATTTAGTAATAATTATTATGTTATTTATTTAATATAAAATTTTGAACAAATTTGGGGAATTTTAGGGTGGAAAATAGGGGTATTATTGGGTATCCCATAGGAGTTAGGTAAATTTCCAGTTAGGAACAGGTAGTTAAGACCCCATTGGATAGTTTGTGAAACCCTTATCATCGTAAGAAATTAGGAAAATCAAATATTAACATATTTATTTTTGGAAGGAAAATGATGAAAGTTGAGGGACACCAAAGGTTCAGAAAAATAGAATTGTGGTACGATTAGAGTGTTCTTAACTTGGGGAAAAGATGAAATGTGGTCCAATAGTAGGGTAGAAGTTGTCCCCGCTTAATGAGACCCGAGTATATTTATAAATTTGAAAATAAAGTGGAAAAGTTGGTTTTTGGATAAAATGTAGCACTAAACCAAAAGTAAAGGAATTTGTAAATTTGTAAATTTCCAACCCATGTTTAGGAAATAATTGTCCCCGAAATAGGAGTAAAATGGGGTAATTACGGTGGTTACCCAAGGTGCGGCCGCGTGCCATTCCACTCGGGAAGCATAACCACCACCCCCTCTTGGGAAAGTTCTTAGAAATGGAATTAATCTTGGTATTTGGTGAAAATATCGAATATCACTAAATTTTAGTTTCAGATTAGTATTTTGAAACATAAGACCCCTATAGCCCGAATAAGGAAAATTGTAAGTCCTTATGCCCGAAATAATAGAAAAATTCCCGGCCAGAGAGGTTATAGGAATCGCCCCTTTGGGAGAGTCAATGTCTCCCCAGGGAAGGAAAATTAATTCATGTTAGTTTTAAGGTTGAAATTGAAATCAGTGTAATGTAATGTCTTGGTGAGAGAAAATACAAGGTTGGACCTGCCCAAAAGTTGACACCGAGTATAGGCGTTTCCAAGAACCGAACCGCTAGTCCACTGGGCTGAGGGACGAGTATAAGCACCTTTCCAGTAGGATAGCTATAACAATATAACCGAAAAGTAGTACGTAATTCTTTGCGTATTGATACTATCCTCCGTCACACTCGCAGATATAACATCAGAAAGCAGGCCGTGTAAAGACATGAAATATAAGCACCAAATTAGCTACGCCAACGTTCCTGAAGAACACAAAATTAACAAAAAACAATACAAACTCCTCCTGAAAGATCACCATTCCCTTAGAAATCTAGATCAAGACTAAATGTACAAAAGAAAACTGAGTTTAACTTAACATGGCTAATAAATAATATGAAAGGGATTTATGCAAATTAGTAAAAAAAGGAAATGAAATTTTAAAATTTTAAGATTTTAGAAAATGAAAACCTCATGGAAAACATATAATAAATTATTTAGTGAAAAAAGATTAAAAAGTGGGATTTTAGCTCCTGGAACCCCCGGGTAGCCTATGGGACCCTCGACAACACAACCACGTTCTGATTATATATCACAGTCTATCACTAGCTACGTAATTTTTTGTGGTACCGTATAAAATGTTTTTCTGAAAAAAGCCATTAAACCTAGATTCGACGGGCATCCCGAGGCCACACTATATATAGCGCTGTAGTTGTAATGAAATCTAAAACCATCTTTTTGGCTCTAGCTACGCCACAATTAGGTTTACATTACCTATATGTAGTTATACATGTTAGTGTTATTGGATAGGCCTTTGGGAAAGAAGCCGAATACGACCAGATCTGGTCACCGGTTCCATAGAAATCGAAAGGTGTCCTTTTTCGAAAATTTTCATTGGATTCCTACCGAATATGGCTTTTCGAGATTTTTGACTCTTGTATGGTAATATTTACATGGTACCACAATAGATAGCAGGGGTCGAGCGCTTGACGTTTACATGTTTAAACTTGAACCGTCTTAGGCGGTGAAATGCTTGTGCTACTCAAAGAATATTGCAGTTGTTTTAGTGTAGACAGAAGTATGTTTTGCCGTGGTAATAGTGTAAACGTGAAATACTCAGGTTTATTCCCACTGAATAGAGCAAGTTCAAGGTGTAAAAACGGAAGACATTCCAGTAATATTTATGTAATGCCTAATAAAGTATATTTTATAACATTATTAAAGTATGGCTGTTGACTTTATGCATTAAATTCTAAGGTAGTATTTGATAGTAATAATTTCGCTTTTGAAAATGTATTCAGAGTCTTTTGCTAAGTGGCATAAAATATAGTGTTGATATTCGACATATATCATTTTTTGGGCTTTCGAGTTTTTAAGTTTGTTGTCTGAAGGACATTTTAAAAAGATCACGGCATTGTTAGTTGTTGACATCGTTATCATTTGAACTTGTTATTGGCCTGTCGCGCTTTGTGGACGAGATACATCTCTTAGATAGCAGTCCGAAAATAAATAAGAAGGATTAAAGCTGTGCTTGGAGCCTTTGCACTAAACTTACGTAAAGTGTACTAGGACCAGTTCTGGCCCTAAGGGATCCCAACTGCACCACGGTTTACTCTATTGTGGTGCCCGGACAACCCCGGCTTCCACGACTCCCCGGTGATCTATGTGATGACCTAAGGGAACTTAGCTTAGCAGGCTGCCGGCGGGTTTACCAGGGTGTTCGGCCTGGCCCCTATATTGGCCCACGTATCTAGTGGTACGGAGGTCCCCCGAGGGAGAGTCAACCCCTAAGCCTGCTCACAGGTAATAAGGCTGACTCGCCTTTCCCTCTTAGTCCACTTAATCCCCTAAGCTGGGTTCTCTGATCCTAGGGTAGCCTTGGCGAGGCTCCTGGTTGGTAGTTTCCCTTGTGTCGTTGTCCCGTTCTAATCCCAGGGTGCTACGCGACTGACCCGGTAACCTAGAAGGCGCCCATGTATAATTCCTAAAGGTGGCCTTGACTGGGTGTATTCCTGAGAATTGATTACCACTAACAACTACCTATAATAACTTTGGGGCACTGAGGCGGAGGCCCCAGTCCCTTGAATGTTTCACCTATGATTACTAGTGTTACATATTGGGAAGCTGGTTACTACGCAGAGCGAGGGTAACGATGGGAGCATTCGCAGCGGAAACGTCCCAGGCGGTTCAAGCAAAACGGCGTGGGTTGCAGAGTGGATTTGCCGGCTCGGCCTTGAAAACAAAACGCGCGGGGAGCTTGCGTTAGCGGGTAAACTCGACGGGACGCGGGGTGGATGACTTGCTCGTTCACTATAGGCTCAGAATTTAGCTAGGTTCAAACTCCGTGGTTCATATTGAAGCTAATTTCTATAATTCCTTTAGTAAGCCCTAGTGAAGCAGATTTCTGGAATTCCTATGGGGGTCAAAGTCTAAACAACTCTCGTAGCTGCTGTAGAAGTAAACACGGTTCAATCGATTTACTATTGAATCCGAAACCTTGTAAATTTTTTGCACACTTCAAAACGCCACCCAATCGGGGTGTATGACAAGCTATTTACGACATTTATGATACAACAAAAGTTAAGTCGGGTACCCCGCAAGATACCCTGAAGTATATTTTGCAACCCTTTTTCGACACGCCACTTTTAAAGACTTTTGATTGAGCTTTGTCGAACGCCGTATCCCAGAATTTGACTAAGCTAGGCTGGGCGAAAGGTATCCGAAACCGATGAGTTTCCCAAGAATTTTCCCATGGCGATGGCCCGCCAACTTAAGCTCGGTTGCCCGCTACTGACGAGGATTGCGTTTCATTGAGCGATTAGAAGTCTTCGAATGAAACGGACCACCATCCAAAACTTTGCATGATTTCGACAGCGACTGGAGCGGCCCGCGAAAGACCCGACTAATTTCGAACTCGCTCCCAGAGAGCTTCGGGAGAGGGTGCCGACACAGGCTTTCCCCGTGGTTGCACGGTTAGAAAATCTGCGTCCCACCAAGGCTCAGTATATTTTAGTTCGCCGCCAGCTCCAGTCCCTGTTTCGTTCCCTGCTCAGTTAGTGAGCCTCTTAAAAAGTTGTCACGATCGGGCCCGCAGTCGTCTGCATCAGAATTCAACCAGGTGCAGAAGAAACAGCGAACGAATGAGGATTCGACGCTGAAGCTCGATTTCAAGCGATTGGGGACAACGTGTGTCACCCGCAGATGCAGACGGCTACGCCCCCGTGTTGCTCCTATCACCACCTGCAAATTTGACTGAGCTTTTCGAAGCCACTTTTAACCAGGTCTATTCGCAGTATAAAAATTGTCTCGACCTAAATAGTTCATGAAAAGCACCTTAAAACGACATCACTTGCCCTAACCTAGAAATTTTGCTTTATACCAATTACCCTAGAATAAAAATTTTGATCACTCCCCGGACCTGTAAACGAAGAAGAGTGTCCGGGGAGCGGGGAACCAGTCGAGATGCGAGCGAGGAGAATTTTGAGCAATTTGTGCAATTTTCGCGAATTTTGTCGGGGCTCGACCTTTACGGGCGCGCGGAGCATCTTTCCGACACTCCAACGCCCGCAAAGGGCGGCCCTTGCGTGATTATGAAAGCCCTAAATCCAGGGAAGGCTCTCCACCGTAGGGGTACGGCGAGAAACCAACCCTGGTTTATCCAAAAACAAAGAAAACGAAAACACAGTAAACATAGAAAACTTAAATGGCGACAACCGCCAACTCTAAAATCCTAAGTCTCGACTGGCTCCGATCGGGGAATCTGGCAGGCTCTTTTATACCTAACTTAAACCCCCCTGCCTGCTCTCTTCTCTGCGTGCCCTAGCTCTCAAAATCGCGCCAAGTTTTAAATTTTGAAAACTTTTACAGTTACTGCCGCAAACATATAAACATGTGCATATGCGAAACAAAGCGAGCCGCAAATATATATACAACAACGCAACGCGACCATAATAGCCAGCAGCACATAGCATCGGCGACGACAATGATGGCACGTAAACATTGCATTAGCTTATAGCTGCAGTCTGGCTGTGGTCAAAACACTGTAAAGTGGCCGAAAGCTGCCAAAAAGCAGGGTAAACAACAAAACCTCGCGCTGGTCGGCGCGAGGCGCGCGGCGATGCAACATATAGCAGCGCTTTAGGCGCTTTTACTAATTTAGTTTTTCGTTTTATTTTTGCTTATTTTTCAGGAACGAAAAGGAGTAGGCGGCCGGGGGCGGGATCATATCCATGCCCTGGCTGGTCGCCTACTTATGAGAAGCTTAAATTTAGTGTAATCTCCCTAGGAGGCCCGTTAGAGGCCGTTGTCCCCGTACAAAGTAGAAAAGTTTTGGGTGCCGCCTGAGTTATGGGGATCCCGTGGAGTTCCGTTGGGACGGGTGGCCCCGGTTTTAAACAATAAAATAGTTAGTATAGGGCCCAGTTAAGGTACAGGGCTTGAAAAATCGGGGAGTTTTGGTTTTAGTAGTGGTGATTTGGGGCCCTAAACTTTGAGAGTTTGAACGCGGGATTGGGGGTCCATAAGTACCTACGGGTTGGGGTGAGGTTGACCCGAATGAGTGATTTTGAACCCCTATAGGTCTCCAATGATAACTTAATGTTCCCCTTTTTGTTTGCAATAAATAAAAACCCCAAAATTTGAATTTTCTTACACCCCTTGAGAAATGAAGATTTTCGTCCTACTAGATCGATTTTGTCGCTCTTCCTCTATTCAAAGCGTCCCTTAAACATACATGTAACAAAATGGTAACAAAATAACCGTTTCATTTCCCGGCGTGTCAGGATAGGTCTTCCCAGGTCCCAAAACATCGAAAAGAAAACTCAAAAACCGCACCTTTTTGTGGGGTTCTGGACAGTTCCCTGACCCATCCTGACACTTGGTATTACATACAGTATACATTGTACTACTTAACAAATAAGCACACATTATTATTTACGGATGCGCACCGGAAACGACCCTGGGGCACCTACTTTACAAAATCTGTTGAGTCAAATTGTGAATAGAATCGTGAAATCCTTTCCCTTGTCCCCGGCCGATTCGATTACGCATCCGTACCGCATTCCACCGCCGATACTCCACACAAGAATAAACACTATTTTATGTAAACGATGGCGATAAACAATAGCAACCCTGGGACCGATCGGATACCCTAACCCTGAGATTTTGATTCAATTTTGGTGCGTAATCACCCCGCGCACCTCGGGCTGGTGGAGCGTGATAGCACATCAATACAAATACAATATTTATTTTTATTCAACACAATGATAAATGATCCATCAATGAATTTCTATATCACGCTCCACCGGTATCCGATCGCCCTCTATCCACAGAATTTGAGGCCCTTATGGCCTAATTTTGGATATTTGAGATTTCACGTAAAAACTCGGGCTGTTACATCTCTTAAAATTTTTTGGATTTTATAGACTCCTTACTTATGGTAGTAAGTTAAATTTGTCGAGATATGAAAAGAAAGTGAAAATTTTGCGTGATTAATTCCGTGTGATGCACAGCCCTTGATATCGATTAAGTAAAATTGGTGTGAAATTCGAAAAAATTGGCCCGTTTGGGCGTGAAATTTGTAAAATTTAGCCCGTTTGGGCTTAAAATTGCAATGAATTTCGAAAATTTTCCGAAAAATTTCCCAAAAATTTGTTAAAATTTGCTAAAACGAGGGTAGAAGGACGATCAATTTGTTTGGTTATCACCAAAAACGCGTCCCTTCCCCTTCTCCCTTTATTTTCGGTAATTTTGGAAGTTTTCCCTTATGGCCTATAATATTTTATGATAGTTGTAAAATTTCTGTATCCTTGAAAGTATTTCCGAAAAGTGTAATTTTTATATGTGATAGCAATGTGCCACCTTCGCCACACATAACATAACAATTGATATATATATGCCGTTGCATTTTCGTTATGATATTCAGCACGTACCTCCAAAGCTTCGGGGTTGGGCTTGAAAATAGATTCCTTATTTGTTTTCGGGTAACTCCCAAGAAATGGTCCGGCCGCCGGTGTGCCTATTCCCAGAAGTTCCCATCATTTGAAATTTCGGTCGTCTTGCTAGATAGTTCATAATTAGGTTTCGCTCTGTTTACCCTAATTTTGGAAACGGATGTTATCATGATCAGGTTACTTAGGTGCCGCCTATACTATTCGTGATAATTAGTTTGACTATTTTAGTTTGTACTAAAGTTATACTTTATTCGCTCTAATTTAAGTACCAAGCTGTCTTATTATTAGGTTATTCAGAAGTGGCTTTGGTCCGTTCGCGATGCACAGTTTGGTGACTTGCGTTTGTGCACTACTTTGTTCGCTCTACGCTGTCCTACCGGTTATTTGCTATACCGTGTTTATGTTCGTCGTAGCTCGTTATTTCTCGCTTTTCTTGTTTCAGCCATCCTTATCCTCTAGCTACGTTTTTAGAATGCTCGCACGCTTACTCTTACTTTTCTAATGGTCCACACTCTATGCCACTTATTGCACTAGCCTACCGCGTTAAGCGTCCAAGTTCGGCATCGCTCACTAACTGGCCGACCCACTCCTGCAAGTTGCGCAAGCAGTACCTGGAGACCATTGGCTCCTCGAACTGTGGGCGCTCCTGCCATTCCATGTGCGGTTCGTCTCGTTCCCAGGCGTCAGCAGCGTTAAAAGCGACTGGCCAGTTCGGGAAATATACATTATGGAATGCGTCATGCTGTTGCCGATGGTTAGCGACAATCCGTTTAAACTCGGCCGTCCAAGACATTGCGTCCTGGTTAGTCGCGGCCCATCGGGGTATCGGCGGTGCGACGACAATGGGTGCGCGAGTTGGTACCCGCCGCGATAGCATCCCTAGATGGCGTTTGATCTTCTTGAAGGCTGCATTAGGGTTGGTCGCATAGAGCTGCTCCGGTTGCGCCTTCCGATAAATGTATTGGTAGCCTCCAAGTAAGTGGTATTTAGTCAGTGGTGTCAAGACAGCGCTGGCGAGTTGGATCATACGGATCAGCGTGGTGCCAGGCCACGCGCAGACTAGCCACTTATTGTCGTTGGCTATCTCTAGTAACGGCAGCGGAAGCGCGTCGCCCATAATGATGACGTGTGGCCAGCAAGCGTAGCCAGAAGTGAGGTACTCACGCACCTCCTCCAAGAGCCGTCCCATGACATTGTGGCAATGCCTGGGTTGTTCATCCTGCCGCAGCTGTTGGATCGTACTTCCGACACCCCAGAAGGTATCGGTGGTTACCTCCAGGAGCGGTCGGTTACCAGTCAGGTGTAGAATCCGAGCGTAGCTAGGGATGGTAAATTTGCGGAGCAGGATTGGGCGCATTATGTGCTCCAGCAAGGGTTTGAGCCGAGCGCTTGTAATGTTATCAACTAGTTCGTCCTTTAAGCCCGGGCCCTCGCCTTTATTTGTTGCGGCGTCCCAATCATGTCCATTAGTTCTTTGGCCGCTTCCATCAGGCCGAGCACGAGGAGCACCCTCACCTGATAGTGTTGTTCGACGGTCGGGGCCGTCGTACCGTCGTGATGAAAGGGTGTCGCTGCCTCGTGCATGTTGGACAGCTCCGGCCATTCGGTGCCGTGCGACAAGAATGGAACGTACGGTTTCGTTAGGTCAACGTGGTACGTTGGAATGACAGGCAGGCGGTACGTGGTTGCTTCGGGCGGAGCATACGGTCCGGTTGCTGATACCCGTCGGGCTGGACCGCCTTCGGATCGCCTGATGTCGTTGCCATTGCGCTGCCGAACGCTATGGTCCACCTGACTGTCGCTGCGTCGCCGAACGCTGCAGTCGTCCTTGTTGTTGTCTTCGCGTTGCCGAACGCAGTTGTTGTGTTTGTTGTCCTCACCGCGTTGCCGAACGCTGTTGTCCATCTGCAATAATATACTCTTTATAGGTTTCGTCCCTTTTCACAATAATCGGTTTGCGCTTCGCATACTTAGTGCAAAAAGATATAATAGCTGCGTGATTTCTACCTCTGCTCCTGATTTCTCGCGCGCGCCCGCAGACGGAATTCTCTATGCCCTAAGAGGCTGCGTTTTCTACTGCTTTAGGGTGCTTCAGGATTTCTCACCAGTCACCTGCTTTCTTTTGGCTGGAGGTACCTACGTGCAAACAAATTTCCCTCTAAATCCTATTCTTCTTCCTCGTGGTCGCCTCTGCGTTGTTCACCGAGGCGAAAGAGTCCGGTACAGCGGACGTAATGGCCCACCCAATTGACCAGATCCGTATGATATGCGGGCGCCACCACCGGTTCGGCCCATCGTTGGCGATCCTCACCCCGGTTAAACGGTCCGACCGTGTCCCAGGCTTCGGGTGCCGTTAATGGTACCGACCATGCGGGCATGATGACGTTCCGCAGGGCCTGGTGTTGCTCGGTGAGGCTTAGTTTCCGCATGCGCAGCTCTGTCGCCCACGCCTCACTGGTGTAATTTGTAGCATTCCATTGTGGTGGCGGCAGAGCGATGTAGACGGCCGCGTTTTCCCGGAGGCGTCGTTCGAGCACCTCCAATTTTCGCTTGATGCGTTTGGTGAACGCACTGGGCGAATAGACCTTGCGGTCGGCCTGCCACAGTTTGCCATAACCGCCGAGGATTATTACGCAGTTCGTCTGCGGCGTAACGAAGGCGTTGGCCCATTCAATTAGGCCGGCCATCTCCATACGCGGCCAAGCGAACACCAGCCAGTTATGCTGGTCGGCGACGTTGAGCAATGGTAGCGCCTGTTCGTCGCCCACGATGATGACTTGGGGCCATCGAACGAGTCCATCTCGGTGGTATGCTCGGATCTCCTCGAGCAGACGACCCGTTACGTTGTGGAACGTCCGGTCACAGCAACATTGGATGTGGGTCGTGCCGGTTCCCCAAAAGTCATCGAACGCCGCGTTGAGCAAAAGTCGGTCGCCGGTGGCTTCCAACTCCTCCGCACATTCGATCATGGCGAATTTAGCCAGTAAAATCGGCCGCATGATGTGCGGGTAATAGGCTTGGAGCATATGACGCCTTTTGAGCGGCAGCCGACGAAGTAAGGCAATGCTGCGGAGTTGCAGCTCCGTTGGGCTGATGTCCGCTTTAGCCAGTTCTTTTCCGGCGTTATCAAAGCCCAGCAGCTCCAGGATGCTGAGGTGAAAATGTTCGGACGCGCTGGACAGGCGCCGTCCGTTGTGCTCGAACGTGTCGATTGTAGTAGTTTCGTTGGCGAGCAAGGGCCGACAGGTGCCTTTAGAGGCAAAGATTTGTGCGAGCGGCCCTCGTTCAATGCGGTAGATGGGCACCGCCGGGTAAACGCCGCCGCCACAAACCATCGGTACGTGCGGCACGTCTTTTGGTATCAGCGGCCTTCGGACGTCGTTGGTGCTGTAGCTCCGTCGCATCTATAATGTGTATATCGAAAGAAGCCTGAGTGTAAAGATAGTCTTATTTACCGGTGAATGTATTCCTGATCCCCTCTTCTACTCCCCTTTTGTTAGCCTGTTGTTT